>JAOTQJ010165459.1:0-26646 GCA_025642045.1 Solanum sejunctum | reverse complement strand
GATGAAATAATAATGAAATGGTGATGAAAAGGAATGTATGTGTATGATGATGAAAAGAGTATATACATATATATATATATATATATATATAGTGTTGGCGATGACTAAGCCTAGCTCGGGTGGTTGTAGAATCGAGTAATCTATGGAGGGGTTGGTACCTTGGTCACCTAGATCGGGGGTTGGTAGGCCCGGATAACCTTGTTGGGGGTTGGTACCAATTAACCTTGATGGGAGGGGGGGTTTGTACTGTATCACAACTGATGGTGGGTTTGTACTCCATCATCCTCGGTAGGGTGGTTTGTACTCCATCAACCTCATGAAGGGGTTCGTACCTTATGTGCCTATCCAAGGGAGTGGTAGGCCTTTTACTATAATGGTCACTCCTTACCCTCGTATTATGTTCTATGTAAGCATGGTTTTATTTTAAGCATCATTCATACATGTCATATTGTTAGTATGCTGCTCATTGCTATGATTATGCATTTTGCCTATGATGCCTACCTCTTGTTGCATTGCATCTTACATACTTAGTACATTTAAACATACTAAAACATACTCTATGCGTACATGATGTCACCATGTAGGAACTGGTGTATCGCTTGATCCTCCTCCTCATCATCATGGGTAGTACAACTTCTCTGAGGCTTGTTGGTGAGTTCTCCATTCCGGGGACGTTACTTATGATCTCTTGCTATATATTAAGACTTTGTCTCTTTGATTGATGTATTGACTATGAGGGTGAGCCCGATTGCTTTGTCTTGGCCCCCGCTCTTATCTATGTAGTAGAGGTGTTATTGGACATGTTATGTATTTATGCGATGAGCTTGACTCTATTCACTCTTGACGTTTATGATATAGAAGTTTACCCTTAGTCCCAGTTCCCCTTTTTATGTGTCTTATGTTGTTTAGTCTTGGTTCTGCAATAAAGGATGTGTGTATAATATGCTAAGAGGCTTCTTTGGGGTTCCTTTGGGTTCCCTATTTGACGATCACGTCTATGCCCTAGGCTTGGATCGCGACAAAAGTGGTATCATAGCACTAGGTTGTTAGACCCTTAGAGTCCAATGCATCATGTCGATTAAAGTCCTATTCGTGGTTGTGTTGTGCACCACAACTATGAGTAGAAGGTTATGAGATGTTTTAGGAAATATTTTCCTTCTTCATGTGCTAAGTAATTATATAGAGTTGAAGTAAGCTTTCCCCCTAACGATCGTTCTTTGCTATGCTAGATCATGTCTAATACGAGGGGAAGACGAGCCCACACGCTTCAGGAGCAACTAGCCAATGGAGAGCTTAGGGATGCTCTCGGTTTCTTGCACAAGTGGTGCCTAATCAAGCCAGCCAAGGGGCCCAAGCCCCTTATGCTCCTACACTAGCCTCTCGGGTAAGGGACTTCATGAGAATGAATCCCCTGGGATTCCATAGGTCAAAGGTGAGTGAGGACCCTCATGAGTTCATTGATGAGGTCTACAAAATTTTGCCCATCATGGGTGTGATACTGGAGGATAAGGCGAAGTTGGCAGCCTACCAACTCAAAGGGATAGCTCAAATATGGTACAACCAATGGAAGGAGGAAAAACGAGTCAACTATGTTGTACTTTGGGAGGAATTCAAGGTGGCCTTCCTTAATCGATTATTCCCCTTTCAACTTAGGGAGGATAAGTTGGTAGAATTTATGAATTTGAGACAAGGGTCTATGAGTGCGAGGTAGTATTCCCTTATGTTTACCCAACTCTCTAAGTATGCTTCATATTTGGTGGTTGACTCAAGATCTAGGATGAATAAATTTGTGATAGATGTTTTTGACTTGGTTAGTGAAGAATGATGGTCCGCCATGTTGATTAATGACATGGACTTGTCACATGTGATGACCTATGCCAAGCAAATGGAAGAGGATAAATTGAGGAAGAGAAGGGGCCATGAGGTCAAAAGGGCCCGTTTTAAGGTTAAGTTCCAAAGGACTGGCCGGTTCAATCAAGGCCAAAGTTTTACTCATGCATTTGATAAGAGGGTTGCAAATGATCTTCTGAGGGCCCAAGGTGTTAGGGGTGTGTCTACTATTGATTTGAGTCCGAAGTGTGGTAAGGGTCATTGTGGCCTATGTTTAAAAACTATTAGTGCTTGATATGGTTGTAGGGAAATGGGGCATAAGGCAATAGATTGCCCTCAAACCCACAACAAGGGCAAGAAGGTTCATCCATAAGGTGCTAATGTTGTCCCATTGGGGAGAGGTTGCCGACAAGATGGTGCCCTAAGGCACAATCGGTTTTATGCTTGCACCGGAGGTAAGGGATTGATGAAGTCCTTGATGTTATCACTGGTGTGTTGAAAATTTTTGACTTTGATGTATATGCATTGATTGATTCGGGTGCCACTTTCTCTTTTGTTACCCCCTTTGTTGCCCAAAAATTCTACGTTGACCTCGAGTTGTTGACCCCGAGTTGTTGCATGAGTCATATCAGGTGTCTAGTCCTATTGGTTCATCTATTTTTGCTACAAAATTTTATAGAAGTTGTCCTTTTTAAATCTTGTATAAGATATTGCCTTGTGATCTTGTTGAGTTAGACATGATTAATTTTGATATTATTCTTCGGATGGATTGGTTCTGTGCACACTATGCTTCTATTGATTGTAGAACCTATAGGGTTAAATTCCAATTTCTAGACGAACCCATCCTTGAGTGGGAGAGTCATGATGTGGTGGTCAAAGGTAGGTTCATCTCATGCATTAAAGTCCATCAGTTGATCTCTAAGGGATACCTTTACCATCTTGTAAGGGTTAGGGATGTGGAGTCTAAAGTCCTTCCGATAGAGTCGGTTTCAGTTGTCATTGAGTTTCTTGATGTCTTCCCAAATGACCTTCTCGGTGATTCTCCAGAAAGGAAAATAGACTTCGGCATAGACCTCCTCTCCGATACTCAACCCATTTCTATCCCTCCTTACCATATGGCCCCAGTAGAGTTGAAGGAACAATTGAGGGACTTGTTGGAGAAGGAATTTGTTTGGCCTAGCTAATCACCTTAGGGTGAATCAGCATTGTTTGTGAAAACGAAGGATGGTTCCCTTCGGATGTGTGTTGACTATCGGCAACTCAATAGGGTTACCATCAAAAACAGGTATCCTCTTTCAAGTATTGATGATTTGTTTGACCAATTGCAAGGGGCTAGCCATTTCTCTAACATTGATCTTCGGTCCGGGTATCATCAAGTGAAAATGAGGGAGTATGATATTCCCAAGATGGCCTTCCGTAATAGATATGGGTATTAAAAATTTGTGGTGATGTCTTTTGAGTTGGCCAATGCACCGACCATCTTTATGGACCTTATAGATAGGGCCTTCAAACTCTACCTTGATTTCTTTGTTCTGGTCTTCATTGATGACATTTTGATCTATTCTCGTGGTGAGGAGGAGCATAAAGCTCATTTGAGAGTTATGTTACAAGATTGAGGAAGGAGATATTATATGATAAATATGAAAAGTGTGAATTTTTGTTGAGGTAAGTTGCCTTCCTAGGACATATGGTGTCGGGGGATGGTATTAAGGTGGAACCAAAGAAGATCGATGTTATCAGAAATTAGCCTAGACCATTGACATCATTGGACATAAGGAGTTTGTTGGGCTTAATGGGCTATTATCGAAGGTTTGTGAAAGGGTTCTCTTCTATTGCTTCTTCTATGACAAAATTGACTCTAAATAAGGCTAAATTTGTGTAGTCCAATGAATTTGAAAGGAGCTTCCAAACATTGAAAGATGAGCTTATGTCTGCTCCTATATTGTCACTATTGGATGGGCTTAAGGGATTTTTTGTGTATTGTGATACTTCCTGGGTTGGTTTGGGTTGTGTGTTGATGTAAAATGATAAGGTCATAACCTATGCTTCTAGAAAACTCAAAGTACATGAAAAGAACTACCCTACCCATAATCTCGAGTTAGCTGCCATTGTGTTTACATTAAAGATTTGGTGTCATTACTTATATGGGGTGCATGTTGACATGTTTACCAATTATAAGAGCCTCCTATAAGTCTTCACTCAAAAGGATCTCAACTTGAGGCAAAGGAGATGGTTAGAACTTCTTAAGGAATATGATATGAGTGTGCATTATCATCCTGGTAAGGTAAATGTGGTGGCGGATGCTTTGAGTAAGGTGTCTATGTGTAACCTAGCTCATGTTAATGGTGCTGATAAGGAGGTGGCTAAGTAGGTGCATCGACTGGCTAGATTGGGAGTTAGGTTGGAAGAGGTTAGTAATGGGGGTATTGTTGTTTTGATGGTTCGAGGTCTTCCTTGGTTGATGAGGTGATATCCAAACAAGATCTTGATTCCTACTTGTTAGAATTGAAGGCCCTGGTGAAAGAGGGCAAGGTGGAGGTTTTCTCCTAAAGAGGAAATGGTGCCCTTAAGTACCAAAGTAGGTTGTGTGTACCATGTGTTGATGGTTTGATAGAAAGGATTCTTGATGAGGCCCATAACTCTTCTTATTCTATCCACCCTGGTTCCACCAAAATGTATAGAGACTTGAGAGATGTGTATTGGTAGGGAGTCATGAAAAAGGGCATTACCAAATTTGTTTTCGGTTGTCATAGTTATCAGCAAGTCAAACCCAAATATCAAAGGCTAAGTGGCCTAACCCAAGACATTGAGATTCCTACTTTGAAGTGGGAGGTGATAAATATGGATTTTGTGGTTGGGTTGCCCAAGAATAGAAAGAGTTTTGATTCCATTTGGGTTATGGTTGATCGAATGACAAAAATTGGCTTACTTTCTACCAGTTAAAACCACAAATGGGGCTAAAGATTATGCAAGGTTGTATATTCAAGACTTAGTAAGGTTGCACGAGGTTCCTTTGTCAATCATATCAGATTATGGGGAACAATTTACTTTATACTTTTGGAGGTCCTTTCAAAGGGGTGTTGGTTCTAGAGTTAAGCTTTCTATGACCTTCCAACCTCAAATGGATGGCTAAGCCGAGAGGACCATCAAAACCCTTGAGGATTTAGAGCATGTGTGTTGAATCTTAAAGGTAGTTGGGATGATCATTTTCTGTTGATTGAGTTTGCCTACAATAATAGACATCATTCTAGTATCGGTATGGCTCCATGTGAGGCTCTGTATGAAAGACATTGTAGATCACCGGTTGGTTAGTTTGAGGCTTGTGAGGTAGCTTTGTTGGGACCAGATCTGGTCATATAGGCTATTGAGAAGGTTAGGATGATTATAGAAAGGTTGAAGACGGCCCAAAGTCACCAAAAGTTCTATGCCAATGTGAGGAGGAGGGATCTTGAATTCCAAGTTGGTGATTGGGTTCACTTGAAGGTGTCACTCATGAAGGGTGTTGTTCATTTTGGTACGAAGAGCAAGTTGAGTCCAAGATATATGGGTCCTTATAGGGTAATGAGGAGAATTGGCAAGGTAGATTATGAGTTAGAATTGTCTAGTGAGATGGATTTGGTTCATCTGGTGTTTCATATGTCTATGTTGAGAAAATGTGTGTGTGATCCGAATACTATTGTACCTCTTAATGTTGTGGGTATTGTTGAAGATAATTTGACATATAAAGAGGTTCCAATTCAGATCTTGGATAGGCAAGTGAAGAGATTGAGAAACAAAGAGGTAGCTTCCGTTAAGGTCCTTTGGAGGAATCAACAAGTTGAAAGTGCTACTTGGGAGGCCGAAGCGGACATGCAGAAGCGATATCCTTACCTTTTCTACTCCACTCAAGCCTAAGGTATTGATTCAAATCCTATATATGATCTAAAGTCTTAAGTTTCGCCCTCATGTAATTGCATATGTTCATGTTTAAATTGACAAAGTTCATGATTATTTTACACTTATGATGAGATTTTTGAAATAACTTTTAAGTGCATTATTGCATCTTGATGTGGGCAGAAATTTCCATGTTTATATCTGTCATATACATATCTTTGACATTTAGGGACAGATGTTCCTAAGGAGGAGATATTATAACGACCCCAAAAAGTATCCGAAATCATATTTTCCATATACCTCAAACTCTGTGTGTGATATCAAAAATCCGACTTCAAATTCTTGTTCGGGGGGTGATTTCAAGTGGAAAATGGGTCTAATTAAGAGAAAACGATTAGTAATTTTGATTTTCCAAAAAATACAATTTCTAGTGGGGTTTATGCGCCCCTTCCGTGATGTGCACCAGTGTTAGACTAGTGCAAATTTTTGACTTTGGTTCAAGACTTTTAAGTCTTGAGGCTAAGTATTGCCAAACATGAAAATACCTATACTTAGCCATTTTTCACCCTCATATCATTCTAAACATTCCCCAATACTCGTTCAAACACTTAAGCAAATATTTTACCCCTAAACTCAAGTCTCAAAACCCTCTCTAGATTGAAGAATTTTCTCTCAAGCTTCAAGTCTCCATCTCCAATCTTTATCAAGTTCATCCCCAAAGCTAAGGTATGTGGGTTTGTTTCATGGGTTCCTTTCACCTATGATACCCAAATTCCTTTACTCAAAATTTCATGATTTAAGGTTGATTTATTATTGGTCTTATTCGTTATGAAATTCACTGCACACTGTGATGTATTTATAAAATTATGACTATTTTACTATGTTTAGAGCTATGAATCTAAGGTCTATAGTGAGAATTGATGAGGGGTCTTGATGTATATTGTTGGAGTGTGTTACCAAGTATCTATTGATGTCTTTACACCAATTTTTCTAGAATGATTTCACTCTTAAATTGCATGGTTTTACACTAGCATTACATACCCTCTAAGTGTTTGATAAAATGCCTGGTTATTGATTCTTGAGGAATTGAAGGTCCAATGTATGTCTTATGAGTTGAATGACTATATAATGAAGAAATGACAATGAGATGATAATCAAAGGATGATGAGATGATGATGAAATTATGATGAAAAGAATGTTTGTGTGGGATGATGAATGGAGTGTAATATGTAGATATGACACTATCTCTATATATTGTTGGGTATGACCAAGCCTAGCTCGGGGGTTTGTAGGCCCTGGTAACTTATCGAGGGGTTGGTACCTTGGTCCCCTAGCTTTGAGAGTGGTATGCCTGAATTCGGGGGTTTGTACCCATTAACCTTGATAGGGGGTTTGTACTCTGTTAACCTTGATGGGGGGTTTGTACTTTGTCAACCTCGGTGGAGGGTTTGTACTTCATCAACCTCATGAAGGATTTTGTACCTCTTACACTTATCCAAGGGGGTGGTAGGCCTTGGCTTGCACTATAATGGTCACTCCTTATACTCATATTATGTTCTATATAAGCATGATTTTATTTCAAGTATCATTCATACATGCCATATTGTTAGTATGCTTTTCATTGCAATGATTATGCATTTTGCCTACAATGTCTACCTCTTGTTGCATTGCTTCCTACATACTTGGTACATTCAAACATACTAATGCATACTCTATGCCTATATGATGCCACCATATAGGAATCGGTGTATCGCTTGATCCTCCTCCTCCACATGGCTAGTAAGACTTCTATCAAGCTTGTTGGTGAGTCCTCCAATCCAAGGATATTACTTATCATATGTTGTTTTGTATTAATACTTTCTCTCATTGAGTTATGTATTGACTATGAGAGTGAGCTCGGTTGCTTTGTCTTGGCCTCCACTCTTATCTATGTAGTAAAGGTGTTGTTGGATATGTTATGCAACTATGCGATGAGCTTAACTCTATTGACTCTTGATGTTTATGATATGGAAGCTTACCCTTAGTCCCAATTCCCCTGTTTATGTTTCTTATATTGTTTTGTCTTGCTTCCACGACCAAGGATATGTGTATGATATGCTAAGAGGCTTGTTTGGGGTTCCTTCAGGTTTCCCATTCGCCGGTCACATCAAGGCCCTAGGTTTGGGTCATGACACAATTTTAGTTTATTCTTTATTTATTCATTAGTGTGTATAGACATTATACTAACATTAGGATGTTCCTAATATCATTATCTATTTCATTGTTTGTGTATATTTTGTGATTATTATACTTATATTATATTGTGTATCTCCTCCTTAATTTGAAAAAAATGAGTTCAGTTAGGACCCACAGTTTTTGATTTTGAAGGGTGTTAATACTTTCCCTTCAAAATAAATTGAACCCTTACTTGGAATTTTTTGGTTCGCAGACTATTTTGTAAATAATTAGTTGGTTTTCTAATTATCCTTAAAATTAGGTGGCAACCCTAGACTTTGAATTAAATTATTTTTCCTTTTCATTTTTCTATTTAATTGTTTTTTATTAAGTTGCCACATGTTGCACCTTCAGGACGTCAACACGCACCATCTCCCCCTTGGAAAACTTCCATTTTACATTCTATCACCATGGCCTTCAACTCTAGCAAGGCGGGGTCAAGATCCTGTTTTGCCTTTATTTCCTCAATCAAATAAGATTTAGACCTATCAACAACCACTATACCACCATTATTAACTTCATCCAACCTAACCCCCAATCTAGTCAACCAGTGGACCTCTCTAGCCATGTCTTTGCCACCATCATCAACATGATAGAGACTACCCATAGACACCCTACTTAAAGCATTAGCCACAATATTAAGTTTACCGGGGTGATAATACAAACACATATCATAATCCTTAAGGAGCTCTAACCACCTTCTTTATCTCAAGTTAAGATCTTTTTGGGTGAACACACATTGGAGATTCTTGTGGTTAGTAAACACATCAGCATGAACCCTACACAAGTAGTGATGTCAAATTTTCAAAGCAAATACTATGACCGCCAATTCAAGATCATGTGTGGGATAATTCTTTCATTCACCTTAAGTTGTCTAAAAGCATATGCTATCACCTTACCACTTTGTACCAAAACACACCCCAAACCAATTCTCGAGGCATCATAATATACAACAAATCCTTCCAATCCTTCCAGTAGAGACAAAATAGGAACGGAGACAAGCTTATCTTTCAAAGTTTAGAAACTCTTCTCACATTCATCGGTCCACATGAATTTTGTCTTCTTTTGCGTCAACTTAGTGATATAAGATGCAATAGAAGAGAAGACATTCACAAACCTCCGGTAATAACCCGCCAAACCCAAGAAACATTTAATGTCCGATGGAGTCAAAGGTCTAGGACAATTTTTATTCACCTCTATTATCTTGGGATCCAGCTTAATGCCATCACCCGACATAAAATGCCCTAGAAAAGAAACCTCTTTCAACCAAAACTCACATTATTCATATTTAGCATACCACCTCTCCTCCCTCAATATTTGCCATACCACCCTCAAGTGATTTACATGCTCCTCTTCACCATGGGAATAAATCAAGATAATAGTAATAAAAACCATCATAAACATGTCAGGGTTGGGTTTAAAGACCCTATTCATGAGATCCATAAACATAGCCGGTGCATTAGTCAATGCAAAGGACATAACCACGAACTTAAAGTGCCCATACCTAGTCCGGGAAGCCGTCTTGGGAATTTCACACTCCCTCACTTTCACTTGGTGATACTCGGACCGAACATCAATCTTAGAATAGTTACTAGCCCCTTGAAGTTGATCAAAAGGTCATCGATCCTTGGCAGAGGGTACTTGTTCGTTATGAAAATTCTATTAAGTTGTCAGTAATTAATGCACATTCTAAGAGGACCATCTTTTTTCTTCACAAACAACACTGGTGTGCCCCTTCTCCTACAAATCCCTCAATTGTTCCTTCAACTCCTTCAACTCCATGGGGCCATATGGTAAGGGGGTACAAAAATGGGTTGATTATCGGGAAGGAGATCTATACCAAAATCTATTTTTCTTTTGGGAGGGACACCAGAAAGCTCATTGGGAAAGACATTAAGAAACTCATTAACCACTGGAATCGACTCAACAGGATGGACTTTGGACTCAATATCCTTAACCCTCATAAGATGATAGAGACAACCCTAAGAAATCAACTTTTGGGCTTTAAGTCAAGAAACTAATCTACCCTTGACCACCATATCACGACTTTCCCACTCAAGGACGAGTTCGTTAGGGAATTGAAATTTAACCCTACGAGTTCTACAATCAATAGAAGCATAATATATATGCAACCAATCCATCGTAAGAATGATATCAAAATCTGCAATATCTAACTCACTAAAATCACAAGGCAAGTTTTTATACAAAATAAACATGGGACAATATTTATACACTTGTAGCAATAATGGACTCACCAATGGGTGTAGACACTTCATAAGGTTCACACAACAATTATAGACTAACATGAAGCTTTTTGACAAAAAATAGAGTAATAAAAGAAAGAGTAGCACTCGGGTCTATCAAAACATACACATCAAAATAAAAAACCTTTGACATTCTGGTGATGACATTGGGCACCTCATCCACCTCTTTTCTCCCTTGAAGAGCATAGAATCTACTTTTCCTTGGAGCACCCCCTTGTTGGCCTCCTTTTTCCTTTTGACCCATATTTGTACCTTGGCCTTGTGGATGACCATCTTTACCTTTGTTTTAAGCACGAGGATAATCAATCACCTTACGACCCACTTAACCACAACCATAACAAGCATTAGAGTTGTTCAAACATCGGTCATTATGGTTCCTACCACACTTTTAGCATATAGGGTTAGGCACCATACCACTACCACCTTGGAATCTTAGATTGTCATTATCAACTCCTATTAGGAGCATTGGAAGACTCTTGGTCTTTGAACTTGTGGCCTTGAGGAAAGCTTAGAATTGTGGAATCCACCTTCAAAACGAGCCCTCTTGGACTCACCACTCCTTCTCTTTCTATGCTTTTCCCCCTCTAGTTTTTTGACATATGTCATGAGGTGGGACAAATCCATATCACCTATTAGCATGGCCATATGATACTCCTCATTAACCAAGTTGGAGAAACTCAACACAAATTATTTCATCCTTGATCTCGACTCGGCAACTAATTGTGGGGCATACTTGGAGAGTTGGTTGAACTTGAGGACATACTCCCTCACATTCATTGAACATTGCTTAAGGTTTATAAACTCCATCATTTTAGCCCCCCTTAGCTTGATAGGAAAGAATTGATTGAGGAATGAAACTTTGAACTCCTCCCAAGGAATAACAACATCATCTCACCTCTGCAACTTCCATTGGGTAAACAAAATTTGAGCCACCCATTTGACTTGGTAGGCCGCCAACTCCACCTTTTCTTCTGAATTGACTATGATAGATAGCACTTTATATACCTCATCGATAAACTCTTGGGTGACCTCATCCATCTTAGATCCATGGAACTCCCGTGGGTTCATTCTAGTAAAATTCCTCACCCTAGAAGCCAGAGTGGGTGCATGAGGGGCTTGGATCCCTTGGTGATTGGTTGGTCATAGCACGAGCCAACATTGTAATAACATCTCGGAACTCATCTTGGTCTACCCCTCCACCTTAAGGAGCTTAAGGAACGGGAAGAGTCGCTTGCTCCTCAGATGTAGGGCTCTCCTAAGTCTCCCTCTTGGAATCAGCATGGTCTAGCAGAGCAAAGAGCATTCATTTTACACTCACATCAAAAGCACGATATAGACCATGAAGAAGTGAAACGTTTCCTAAAATGCCTCATAGCCTCTCATTCATAGTTGTGGAGTGCTTCACAACCATAAATAACACTCTAATTGACATGGTGTGTTGGATCCTAAGGATCATTAACAACCTATTGCTCCGGTACCAAGTCTGTCACGAACCAAGCCTAGGGCGTAGATGTGACATGGCGAATGTGAACCTAAAGGGACTCCAACCAAGCCTTTTAGAATATCAATCAAACATCCTTGATCGCAAAAGCAAAACAATAACAACAAGAGATATAAATAAGGGAATTTGGAGTAAGGAAACTCTTTGATAATCATAAAACTTTCAAAAGTCAAGATCATAGCATAACTACATCAAATATTCCAACAACACCTCTAGCATAGATTGGAGCAGAAGCCAAGACACTCTCCGAGCTCACCCTCATAATATCAAGTATTCAACATGAAGAAATCTCAATATAGAAAGAGTAACAAGGATAGTGTCCTCGAACTTGAGGACTCACCAAAGCTTATATTCAAAGCATCGAACTAGCCACGTGTAGGATGATGGAGAGGAGCTTTAGTCTATACATACTAACATCATATAGGCATACAGTATCCATAAGTATGTTTGAATGTACTAAGTATGTAGGACGCAAAACAACAAGACATAAGCCAATATAGTCAAAATATATAATCATAAACAATGGGTAAGTATAACATCAATATGCAATGCATGGTCAATGCTTGAAGTAAAATATGCTTGTAAATCATATAACTTGTATAAAACATAATACGTGTGTGTGAAAAGAGACCATAATCATACCAAGCAACTACTACTTGGAATCCAAGGCATATCACCCCCTTAGAAGGTGATTGAGGTATCTCCCATTAACATGATGATTGGGCATGTCACCACCCAACAAGGTGGTCGAGGTATCCATCTCTCAATATGTTTATTGGGCATGTCCCCCCTCCCCAAATAAGGTGATTAAGGCATGTCACCCCTCGACAAGATAATTGGGCATGTCACCCCCCAACAAAGTATGGTCTACTTGCAACACCATAGATACTTTTCATGAATTCAATGCATGCATGCAAGCCTTTAGTCATCATAAAGTCACTTGACTTGTGAACCATGTAATAGATTATCAATAACTTGAGAATCCTTGTCAATACATTTTATTAAACACTTGGTGGGTGTATAATGCTAGTTTAAAATCATGCAATTCAAGAGTGAAATAATATGTGAAAACCCAATATAAATCAACCCACTAACATATATTAAACCCCTCGTGTAAGATACCTTGAAATCCATCATCAAATCTCATAATAGATTATAGTTTCATAGCTCAATACATGCATAGTCTCAATAGAAAAAACAAATTTATAGTATAAGCTTAGAATAGATAAATATGCATAATCAATCATTATTTCGTAAAATTCTAACATAATTTGTGATCAAAATCTATAATAAGAGATATTCATAGATGATACAACTTGAAAACATACAATTTTCATAAGAAGGAAGATTGGGCTCCATGGGTGAAAGGACCCAATGGATGAAATCCACATACCTCAAACTTGGATTTTCTTGAGTTGAGCTTAAAGAGACCTTGGAGCTTGAAGACAATCCTTGAGTTTCAATGTTAGGCTTGAAACCCTTGAAATTTGAATGAAATATTTGATTAAGTCTTGGAGAGATTTTTGAGAGGGTCTTGAGTGATATAGAATTGAAAAATGGCTAAATCTAGGTATTTTAATGTATAAGTGGGCATGGGGCTATGACCCCAAGGCCCTTGGGCTGAAATAGAAAATTAAGGAAAAATCAATACTGGTCCGCGTTTAGTCCACGATGCAGACTTAACACGAAGGGAAAGCTTGTACTGCTCCGCGCCCAGTCCGCGTTGCAGCTTGGTCGCGGATGCACACTTGATAAAGAAAATTCGAAAATTATTTTTCACTATGGGTCCTCTAAAATTCAGGTTATACCCATTTCCCACTCAATTTTGCCCCATGATCAAAAATACGAAGTCGAATTTTGGATATCATGCACAGATTTTGAGATATATGAAAATTACGACTGTAGGCATTTCCGAAGCACATTTTTGGGTCATTTCAGCGAGCATATTACCATGAATCCTGAAATGGTTAAGCTACAGCAGGATAAGAAATACATCCTCCTAGATAAAAAACTAAAAATTCTATCAATTACATGATTAGGTAGATAAACACAAGGATTGGACTCTGAAATTCGCTTTCTTTCGGATCTTGAAACTTTCATGGCTATTTTTTTCTTAATTTGAGGAGAAATAATATATAAATTATGGAGAAAGTATTCTGCCAATATGTTAAAAAACAATATGAAAAACTTATGTATTTGTCGAGTGAGAATTGTAGAGATGTTAAATATGAACACAACATCAATAAATTGCCTTTATTTACTTCTTATCTTTGGAGAGAAAGAACAACGAAATAAAAATATAATCATATTTCATTCATGAAGCAATCTACATCTCTAGATAAATTATGTTAGAAGCCCTTGTTTTATGACATATCCACTGAACTTAGATCCCGAAGAGATTAAATTATAAAGTTCAATAACAATTTTTAAAAAAATATAAAACAAACATAATTTAATAGAAGTTATTTGTTATTATTAGTTCTTTCAAGTTTGGTATTTGAATTAACATATTGTGTAAAAATTAATTATTATATTTTTTCATATATAATTATGTACTCAAAATATTTACTTAGTATAAAAAGTATATAGGAAAAGTGTAATCCAGGAGAAACTAGTTCTTTCGATAACATGACTTGGAAGATAAACACAAGGATTAGACTATGAAATTCATTTTCTTTTGTATCCTGAACCTCTTATGACTATTTTTTTCTTCTGAATTACAAGAGAAATAATACGTAAATTATCAAGAAAATATTCTGCTAAGATGTGTGAACACAATATGAAATACTTATGTATTTATAGAGTGATAATTGTAGAGATGTTTTGTTTTTGGTTTCCCACTCGGTGTCCGAAGCCCATGGAGCCCCGACTAAATCCGGATCATGCATTGTAGTCCCATTTGGGGGCGGAGCTCCCAACAGGTTTTTTTCCATTCGCAGGGGTCGAACCCGAGACCTCTGGTTAAGGATGAAACACTCCCACTAGTGCATCACAACCCATGTTGGTTGTAGAGATGTTAAATATGAATACAATATCAATAAATTGCCTTAATGTACTTCTTATCTTTGGATAGAAAGAACAATAAAACCAAAATATAATCACAGTTCATTGAATTTAGAACCCAGAGAAGTTAAATTATATAGTTTAATATAAATTTTTAAAATAATATAAAACAAACACAATTTAATAAAAGTTATTTGTTATTAATAGCTCTTTCAAGTTTGAAATTTGAATTAACATGTACAAAAAATAGTTATTATACTTTTTTTGTTCATATATAATTATTTACTCAAAATTTTTACTTACTATTAAAAGTATATAGGCAAAATGTAACGCAAGACTCACACGTCTAACACACGTGTGGAGACACTAGTTCTATCAATAACATGATTTGGAAGATAAACACAAGGATTGGACTCTGAAACTCACTTGCTTTTGGATCCTGAACTTCTCAGGACTACTTTTTCTTCTAAATTACAAGAGAACTAATATGTAAACTAGTATAGATACCTGCACGATGCACATATAATATTAAAATACTATTTTTAAATATTTTAGATTGTGATGTTTTATTTGAGATAGTAAATAATATTATCTTAGAAAAACAATTAACTGTCATATTGTTCCTATGCTATTTCATGGTCATCTAAAGACCTAAAGCCTATTTCAAACATTCAAAATGCATTCCTCACATTTGAAACTCTCTTAAAAAAATTCTTGGAGATCTCAACATTTGAGCTTGGGAACTCAACTCTTCTTCATATTTCTTGGGGTTTTCTCCATTTTGGTAAAGGTGTATGGTTTTGATCCTTGATTTTCTTTCAATTAAGAGACTCAAATTATCTTCAAGAAATATACATGAACTTTGCTTACTTTAGTTTGAAATTTTAAAATATTTTGATTCCTTAAATTTCAATCATTAATAGGTTATGTTTATCTATGAATCTAAAGATGCATTAAGCTTTGAAATATTGAAATATATTGTTATTAAAAATATTTGAATATGCATGGTCCTTAAATGTTTGAATCTAAGCATGGGTGATTATATTATGATTTAAAATATGGATTTAACTATGTTTTTACTTGAATCTCTTATAATATCGATGGTTTTAGATTGAATCTCAATTACCCATGCCATTCTCATATCATTCATAGTATATGCATTCATGTTTATGAGAATTTATGGAAATTATGTTATGAGTTAATCCCAATTATATTCTATTATATGATTTTGATAAGATATTAGTTATGACAATATTGTGATCACATATATATGTTTTATTGTGGCTCTTGGTGCATTTTGGGTGCTTGCACCATTCCAATTATCTGAATGAGCTATTCCTATGCATAAGTATTATGACTATAAGCTATGTTTTGGCATTTGAGCTTACGTATAGATTATTGTAAAAGGTGTTTGGCTTTTAAGCCCTATTTGTGCATTGGAACATTTTGGTAAGACTTGCAACCCTTTCTGAAAGTATGTGTAGCTATGTATACTATAAGTATTCTTGTGGTATGATGACTTAGCACCGATGGAATGAGGGTTTTCTCTCTTTCCTCGAACTATGAGCCTAGCATAGGTTTCTTTCTGAAATAAGGCTACCTATAAGAAAAGTTGTCTCCGAATTGGGGGTGCCCATAAAGAGAAGAAACTATGTGATATGATATGGTGTGCTATATGTGATAATCCTATCTGAAATGGGGGTGCCTGTAAGGAAAGTTGCTTCATACAAAATGGGGGTGCCCGTAAAATAAAGTACGGTTTACCTTTGGCAAGTAGACCACCTATTTATCGATGAGGGAATTTCATTGGGATTCTTAGTAATAGCTTGCTTGGTCTTACTCATGTCAGTTGAGGTCATATCCCTACTATATATGAGCATCATTTGCATTTCATACATCAAAAATTTCATAGCATCTTGTTATACTCATTCCTTCCTATACATATTCTTTTCTATATTATTTACCCTTGTCATCTAACATGGAAATGCAGTTTATTGGTAATTTCATGCATTGCATCTCACATACTTAGTAAATTCAAACGTACTAACACATACTCTTCCCTATCTGATTTCACCATATAGGGATCGAAGACTTTGATCATCCACTGTTTGATTCTTAGATTCTAAGGTTATTTGTAGTGGTGAGTCCTATCTTCCAAGGAAGATCCACCATCTATCTACCTTTGATACTTTCGTTTCTTTATGTCTTGAGGGTGAGCTCAAGGAATATCTTGGCCCCTGACCCATATATGTAGAGGCATTGTTGGATAGCTTGTAAACTTTCTTACATTGTATGTTATGTGTTATGACTTAAGTCTATGTTATGGGTTGGTTATCTATGGCTATCGTTATATGAGTTGGTTATCTGATTTAGGATTTGGCTATATGTTGTTATGGAAAGATCTTATATCCCGAATTGCCCCCATAAAGTGAGTCCTATTTTCCTGCCCTGTAGAACTATGTTTTTACTTTGTGTACTCTTCCAAACCGATGATGTGAATTTGGTATCTTGAGGCTTATTTGGGATCTCTCAAGTTCCCATTTGTTGTGTCACATCTAGGCCTTAGGCCTAGGTCGTGACAAATTAATCCTAGCATATTTCTATTTTGATCAATCTTGTGCTTGTTACCAATCTTCCATGCTAATAAATCTTGTGGTTTTTACCAATCTTTCGTGCATAATAATCCGACAAAGAAAGTTGTCACAACCTAAGCCTAGGGCCTAGATGTGACCGGTGAATGAGGAACTCAAAGGAACCCCAAAGAAGCTTCATAGCATATCATCACACATCCTTGGTCACAGAAGAAAGATAAAACAACATAAGTAACATAAACAAGGGAAATTGGGATTAAGGGAGAGAAAATTATAGTTAAATAGCTTGGAAATCATAAGTGAGTCAAAGCTCAAGCATAATACATATCTTGTCTAACAGCACCTCTAACATAGAACTTAGCAGGTTCCAAGACAAGCAATCTGACTCATCCTCATAGTCAAGTATACCAAAAAGGGAAGATAGTCTTAAATACGTAGTATAAGAACATAAATATTTCCCTTGGACATGAGGACTCACCAACTAGCTTGATTGGATATCACTAGTCACATGGAGGAGAATGATGACCAAATGGAGCTCCAGTTCCTACATGGTGACATCATGTAGGCATAGAGTATGTGTTAGTACATTTGAATGTACTAAGTATGTGGGATGCAATGCAACAAGAGATAGAAATCATAGGTAAAAAATGTAAATATAGACAATGGATAGCATACTATCAATATGACATGTATTAATAATGTTTGAAGTAAAATATGTTAGTGAATCATATGCTTATATAGAATTAGAGCATGCATAGGAATAGACCATCATCATAGACCAACTGAGCTACTTTCCAAATCCAAGGTAGACCATTCCTTGAATGTTGATTGAGGCTTGATACCACCTCAACAAGGCAATCGAGGCTTGGCACCCCCTCGTCAAGGTAATTGAGGCTTGGTACCCCCTCAACAAGGAAATTGAGGCTTGGAACCCCCTTTTATCAAGGTGATTGAGACTTGGCACCCTCTCAACAAGGTGATTGAGACTT
Organism: Solanum sejunctum; assembly: GCA_025642045.1. NCBI lineage: Eukaryota > Viridiplantae > Streptophyta > Magnoliopsida > Solanales > Solanaceae > Solanum > Solanum sejunctum. The sequence goes on along the minus strand of JAOTQJ010165459.1, from coordinate 8,381 downwards.
GGCACCCTTTCAACAAGTTGATTGAGACTTGGCACCCCCTCAATAAGGTGATTAAAACTTAGCACCCTCTAAACAAGGTAATTGAGTCTTGGCATCTCCTCAACAAGGTGATTGACTTGGGACATCACAAATACTTTTCATGAATTCAACACATATATAACATGCTTTCATCATCACAAGGTCATCATATACCTATATTTCCTCTCAACATTATACATCATATGCATACCATTAATTCATCATCATGCCATCATTGTTTCATCATCATATAATCATCATAAAACTATTCAACTCATAAGACATGCCTTGGACCTTCGATTCCTCAAGAAACCCTAGCCGGACATTTTATCAAATAGTTGACGGGTGTGTAGTGCTAGTGTAAAACCGTGCAATTCAAGAGACAAAAAATGCAAGTAAATCCCATGTAAAACCATCAATCAACACCTTGCAACACCTCAAGTAACATGCATCAGAACCCCTCATCAAATCTTACAGTAGATCAAAGATTATAGCTTACAACATACTAAAATAATCATTCTTTCTTAAACACCAAAACACTGTGCAGTGAAATTTTTAATAATCAAGACCCATAAGTAAATAAACATTTAAATCATGTAATTTAAGTAAGAAGAAGGCTTAGGAACCATGGGCGGAAGGACCCAATGGTTCAACACCGCATACCTTAGCTTTGGAGGTAAACTTTATGAAAATTGGGGATGGAGACTTAGAAGCTTGAAAGAGAACCTTGAAATCTGGATGAGGATTTTGGGACTTGAATTTGGGAGTAAATATTTGGCTAAGTATTTGAGTGAGTATTGGGGAATGTTTTTGGATGATACGAGGGTTAAATAAGGCTAAGTATAGGTAAAAACACGTATGGTAATCCTTGGGCCCAAGACCCAAAGCGTTAGACCCAAAAATAAAAAAATGCTCAAAATAACATTAGGGTGTGTCGCACCCCAGACGCGGATTACACATTATTTTTGTGCTAACATAAAAATTCGTAATTCGCTACGGTTGCTCTAATATTGAGGTTAGACCCTTTCTCACCTAATTTTGACCCCCTGAACAAGAATATCAAGTCAGATTTTCGAAATAATGAATGAATTCTTAGATATATAAAAATTAAAATTTTGGGCATTCCAAGGTACCTTTATGGGCACTTTTTTGGGGTCATTTTGAATATCTCCCCCTTGGGAACATTCATCCCCAAATGTAAAAGAGACGTACTAGACAAGAGTGATCATAAACAAATCAGCTCCAACAAGAATGAAATATTACATTTAAAAAAATATTTTCAAAATCTCAACATAAGTGTAAAATCATCATAAACTTGCCAACTTAAATATGAATGCAAACGAATGACATAGGGGTTGAAACATAGGACTTGGTATCACATGAAGGACTTAGTCACTATCTTAGGCTCGACTAGAGTGTATGAGGTATGAATATTGCTCCCATAAGACCACTTTGGCTTTCTTGGAGACAACTTTGACTTGATGATCCTTTCAAGAGGGCCTTAATGAACATCACATCCTCATCAATCAACTTCTCTACCCATCCATCCAACAACTCCACCGGGACCTTCCCTTAAGCCAACATGTCCTCCATATCAACTCATAATTTCAAATAATTCTTTAGCACTAGAATCACCAACACATCCCATCCACCTAGAAAGATGAAGAACCAAACGAACTCTATCTTCACCCATAGGCACTCCCCAACTTATGCAACCTTACCAACTTCTCTGTTCATCTTATATGACTCATAACCATAACTCATTTGTCAACCTTAACCACACCTATTCCACTTGTCGCAACGAACTACCATTTCCTTTTTAGGATACTACCCCCAATCTACCATCTTTCCACCCAAAACTTCCAACTCTAATAAGGCATAATCAAGGCCTTGTTTAATTTAGACCTCTTAACCAAATAAGATTTGAAACCATCAAGAATTTCTACACCACCATGCTCAACTTCCATCAACCTAACTTCCAATCTAACCAACCAATGGACCCCACTAGTCTCCTCCTTGCCACCATCAACAATATTCTAGGCTACCTAAAGAACTGAACACAACATTAGCCTTACCGGGAAAAAATAATAGACACTCAGTTCATAATCCTTAAAGAATTCTAACCACGTTCTTGCTATCCACAATGCACACCTATTATATTTAGGTAACAACCTCCCATCATCCAAGACTTGCACACTACCCCCTAAAAGGATTTCATAAGCTCTAATTAAATCCATACTTCAACACTAAAGACCACTACAAGCATAACAAGGTAGGGACTAAAGATCCTATTCATGAAACTCATAAACATAGCCAATGCATAATTCAATTAAACAACTCCACTAATACAAATAATGCTCACTTTGAGACAAAGCTCAAACCGAAGATCAATTTTAGTGAAGCTACTAACCTATTGTAGTTGACCAAATAGACCGATCATCGTCAACCATCATATTACAACCTTATGGGTCTTACACTCATTGGAACATGCTATGCAAGTATCCAAACTACCCCAAAACCTCCAACACGTCAAGCTAAGTTCAACGAAAATCACAAGGCAAGACATTCTATGCAATAAGAACATGGGCAACCCTTAGAGAACAATTGAACCTTAAGACAAGAATGGACCTACCTCTTTTGCTACCACTTGACACCCACCCACTCCAGACGTTTTCATTGAGAGTTGTAATCTAACTCTACGGGTCCTACCATCTATGAATACACAACATTCATGCAACTATCCCATCCTAAGTATGATATCTGAATTCACCACACAAACTCTAACAAGCTACAAGGCAAGACCTAATGCAATATAAATCCGGATCAACACCTATGAACTTTCTAGAAATAATATACGCAACCAAGAGGTAAACACCAAAGGTTTACATCACAACTTGGGCCACACAAGAAGACCACTAGCAACCAAAAGCAATAATGAAAGAAATAGTGAAACTTAGATCTATCAACATCAAAACCTTCAACTTACTTTCCTTTGCCATTCCTCTTTGAAGCGACATGATCAAATAGAAGAGCAAAGAATATTCGTTAGAGGGAAAAATCCTATCTCACTTCTAAAGAAAGACAAAGACCATGAAAAAGGGAAACATTTCCTAAAATATCTCATATCCTCCTACTCATAGTTATGGTGTACAACACAATCATGCATAAGACTCTAATCGATGCGGTGTGTTGGACTTTGAGGTTCTAACAACCTAATACTCTAATACCTTCTTTGTCACGAACCAAGGGCCTAGACATGATCGGTGAATGGAGAATCCAAAAGAACCCCAAACAAGCCTCATATCATAGCATCACACATCCTTGGTGGGAAAGCAAGATAAAATAATATAAGAAACATAAACAAGGAAAATTGGTACTAAGGGAGAGAAAATTATAGTTCAATAGCTTGGATATCATAAGTGAGTCAAAGCTTAAACATAATACATATATTGTCCAATAACACCTCTAACATAGAACTTAGCAGGGCCCAAGATAAGAAACTGGGCTCACCCTCATAGTCAAGTATACCAAAAATGAAAGATAGTCTTAAATACATAGCATAAGAACATAGATATTGCCCTCCGACATGGGGGCTCACCAACTAGCTTGATTGGCTATCATTAGCCACGTGGAGGATGATGATGACCAAATAGAGCTCTAGACCATACATGGTGACATCATGTAGGTATAGAGTATGCGCTAAGACAGTTGATAGGACTAAGTATGTGGGATGAAATGCAACAAGAGATAGACATCATAGGAAAAATTCATAAACATAGATAATGGATAGCATACTATTAATACGATATGTATGAATAGTGCTTGAAGTAAACATGTTAGTGAATCATATGCTTATATAGAATTAGAGCATGCATAGGAATAGGGCATCATAGAACAAGTGAGCTACTTTCCAACTCCAAGGTATACTATTTCTTGAATGGTGATTGAGTCTTGATACCACCTCAACAAGGCAACCTAAGCTTGGCACCATGTTGCCAAGGTGAATGAGGCTTGGTACCCCCTCAACAAGCAAACCAAGGCTTGGCACCCCCTCTTCAAGGTGATTGAGACTTGGCAGCCTCTCAACAAGGTCATCATATACCTATATTTCCTTTCATCATTTTACATCATATGCATACCACTGATTCATCATCATGCCATCATCATTTCATTATCGTATAATCATCATAACACTATTCAACTCATAAGACATGCATTGGACCTTCAATTTCTCAAGAAACTCTAGCCGGACATTTTATCAAATAGTTGACAAGTGTGTAGTGCTAGTGTAAAACCATGCAATTCAACAGTCAAAAAATGCAAGTAAATTCCATGTAAAACCATCAATCAACACCTGGCAACACCCTCAAGCAATGTACGTTAAACCCCCTCATCAAATCTTACATTAGGTCCAAGATTTATAGTTCAAAACATACTAAAATTAATCATACTTTCCTAAACCCCAATCACTGTGTAGTGAAATTTATAATAATCAAAAAGTAAATTAATATTTAAATCATGCAATTCAAGTAAAAAAGGAGGCTTAGGCACCATGGGTGGAAGGACCTAACGGTTCAACACCAAATACCTTAGATTTGGAGGTGAACTTGATGAAGATTAGGGATGGAGACTTGAAGCTTGAAAGAGAACCTTGAAATTCCGATGAGGGTTTTGGGACTTGAATTTGGGAATACATATTTGGCTAAGTGTTTGAGTGAGTATTGTAGAATGTTTTTGGATGATATGAGGCTGTAATAAGAATAAGTACAGGTAAAAACACGTATGGGAACTCTTGGGACCCAGACCCAAAGCCTTAGACCCGAAAACAGAAAAATGCTCAAAATAACATTGGGGTGCATTGCGCCCCAGACACGGATTACACATTGCTTTTGTGCCAACTTGAAAATTCGTAATTTGCTATGGTTGCTTTAAAATCGGGGTTAGATCCTTGTCCCCCTAATTTTTACCCACTGAACAAGAATACAAAGTTGAATTTTTGAAATAACGAACGAATTTTTAGATATATAGAAATTAAAATTTTGGGCATTCCGAGGCACCTTCTCGGACACTTTTTTGGGGTCATTTCAAAAGCTAATGGCACCCATCCTTTGAAAAGGTTAATATGTTTTTTATTAAACATAATTTGTCTGCATTTGATATCGTGTTTGGAGAGAGAAGTCATGTCATGTGTTTCAGTTGAAACAGAGAGATCTTGAATAAGAACAATGTTCTCTTAGAAGATGTGGGTAGCGACTATTGAATAAGAAGAGTGTTCTGCTAGAAGACAGTTTAATTTCTAATTTAAAATCTTACCTTTTTGTTTAATCTATTGTGAAATAAAATAGGAGAAATTGAAAAGAAGAAAAAAAAGTAATGCTCAAGATGAGGAAGAGCATGAATGTATAAAAGGAGAGAGATGGAATAGTAATTTGGTCGCATCTTTTGGTGAAGTGTCGTTTAAGCATATTTTATATTTGTTGGAGTAAGAGTCTAATCTCATACCTGCTGGAGTAGAAGTCTAATATTTGTAAAATAATTTTTTTTAAAAACATAGCAATTTTGTGTTGTGGTTGCGCCACGTCACCGACTCTAACATCCTCTTTTATATATATAACAGATTATAAGTGTCGAAAAGTTTTAAAACTAGAGATAGAAGTTCCTGAAGATATTCTAAATTCAATAAGAATGACATTGAAAAATAGTCATTGGGAACTCTGAAAATGAAGTTGATTTTGTGGCTGATGGGAAAAAGTTAAAGGAAGATTCTGCACCCGTCTCCACTACCACTGCCACCAATGTTGAGATTCTTTTCTAGTAGAAAACTATCAGTTGAGTAGATGCCTGCAACAATCTTGGCCAATAAGCAGATCGCAAAAATATTGGAAGCAGACACCCAAGACTGCAGAAGATGCCACCTAAGTCTTTCAAAATCATGGCATACATTCTGTCGGTGAAGTTTCAACAATCCAAAAATGAATCAGTTGGTAGTGTAATATTACTTTCATTAATAACGGCATTAGAACTTACAAACAGAAGCATTGTGACATGTTCATGCACTAAAAGTGTATTCACAACAAAAATTCAAAAAACCGAATAGTTCTATAGAAAATATAACCATATAAATTAAAAAAAACTCTAGAGTGAGAGTTGCGAGCAAATGAATGGGTAGAGGATTTTCATTTGACTCAATCATTGCTATTAAGATATTTTGTATTCTAATATATGCTCTTTGATTTATGTGACAACTTTCCTATGAACTAAATCACTGCTTTTAACTTTTGTGTTTAAAATATTTTATAAGCTAATACATACTATTGTTTTTGCTGCTTGTTGTGTTTAGATTTGATACTAGAATCCACCATTGTTTACGATAATAATATATTCTCTATCGGCACTATATGTGGTCTGAAACAACTTATTCTTATGCAGCATGAGTTTGAAAGAAAGAACAAGAAATTTTAGTGGTTCACAGTGCATCAGTGGTAGAAGGAGAAACTAATTCAGCTAGTCAGCTTTCTCAATTAAGTGAAATGGATCTTTGGGTGCAATCTATCGGTGGAAAGAAAAAAAAGGAAAGAATTAAAAGTCTTGGCACCATTGGTCGAACTGTAAAGGCATTTAAGAAACCAATATCGACCTTGCCATAAGAAATTGATGAGATGATTAACTCCTAAGTAAATTTTTCAAATGATGTTTTGTATACTCAATGACAGACGAGCAGCACATAAATAAGAGGATGGGCAAAGAATTAGACTTATTAAAGAAGCATGTATACAAGAAATCATCTTTAAATGAACAATCATCTCAAGAGGATAACCAAGTTGATGAAGATGAAAGTGATGATTCTAACAAGAAGCATGGAAGTGATTTTAATCCTGATAATATGAAAGAAAGTTATTCTGACCTCTGATGGTTCGTAATATTATTGAGGATTCGAGTTTGAAATATATTGCTTTGGAGCATTTAACAATCATACATCATTAGTGTGGATGTTATGAATTGTTTTGTTTAATTATTAGTTGTAATGGTTCCTATTAGATTTTTGGTGGAATGATGTTTTTGAGAATTATTGGAGCTTTTGAAAAGATTTTTGTCTCGTTATTTAATGTAAATTATTAGTTGGGGAATTTCATGGGGATATACACTTGCAATAGCTTGTTCTTGTAAATTTACTTAGGGTATTTTATAGAAATTTTCTTGTGAAATAGTTTCATAAATATCAGCAAGAAATTTTTTTTTTGGTAATTGGGAATTTTTATCTCGAAATTTTCTTCAAATTTACTTGGGAATCTTCATGGAGAATAAATTTTCGGATTTTTTCCATGAAAATCAGCAAGCAATTTGTTTTCGTATGAAATTTTGCCAATTAATTCTTGTTGATACCCAATTTTGTCCGGCTTATAGCCCATTTTGGAGTGTTAGTTTATTAAAATAGGTATTTTATTTATTTTCAATTTTATTCAAATATTCATGTATTTCTAACATTTTTTACTATTATTATTCAAATATAGTTAATTATTTTGTTTAACAGTCGTAGAGGTTTTTTCTATTTTAATGTCGTGTATTTTGAAATTCAAATTCGTATATTTTCCTGACCCCATGTATCCCCTTCTTTTTTTCTTTTTCTATTTTACTTTAAATTTTTTTCTTTTTCCTTTCACGTGAAACCCACATGTTCCCTTCTTTTCCATTTCCCTTCTTCCCCCATGATTTTCTCCTCTTCTTTCATTTTTTTTTTTAAGAAAGTCTTCAACCAGCCCACCTACTCTCACCTACTCTCCTTTCAAAACAAGAAAAACACTCCATTTATTTTCATTTTCAACATCTTCTCTTCCTAAAAACCCTAGCCGCCTCTCCTCTCTTCCTAACACTCTCTCTTCTCCCCTCCTTCCCCAAAAATCCATTAACACCCTCAAACTATCCTCCCGAAACCAGCCCCCAACATCATCATTTTCAGCTCAAAAATGACCAAAAAACGTCACTTATTTAACTCCAAAAATGCAACACAAAGCTGCACCATAATCAGCCATCAAATACCTAGAAATCAGCCCCAAAAAACTTTCAAAAAAAGCAGTCTGAAATGCAGCGTAAAACACAACACAAAATGCAGCACAAAACCAGCAAAGGACACCCAAACCAGTCCTGGAAACCCCACCATAAACACACCCCAAAATCATCCATTAAAATCACCATAAAACTGTTAACAAAAGCATCCACAAACCGGCACAAGAAGATGTTAGACCCCATTTTTTTTAAACTAAGGATAATTATCCAATTGGGAAATATTGTCGTGTAATTTGAACTTAAGTATATTTATGGTGCATGATTAGAGTATCAAGTGAATTTGGCATGCATAATTAAGT
>JAOTQJ010165438.1:7360-26650 GCA_025642045.1 Solanum sejunctum | reverse complement strand
TACTGAATATGTAAGGTAGGAAATACTGTATATGAAGTAACAACTCAAATAAAACTATGAACTGGTGTAAGATAAGAGACCACCCTTAGTTATACTCTGGGATCATGTACTTTATGTTTTTTTTATTACTTTACCTTTACTGTATTATTTGCGCACAGCAAGTAATACAAATGACTAGTTGATTAGTCGTAAATCTATATCGGTATTGGCCCTGGCTATGTTTTTCTTTTCACCCCTTGGGCTACCCCCCGTGATAGGATTAACCCTGACTAGCTGATTCTTCCAGCCCTCGGGTTACCACCAATCAATAAGAAATATACTTTACTTTTCAATTACTTGTGAGATGATTCTTTTGGAAGTTACAATATTGGAGTTGTAGGATTGTAGATAGAACATATGACATGTAAATAATCACTAAAGACAACACCACAATGAAAGAAGTAGGTTACACAAATAATGAAATGCATAGGAGGTAGAACAACACATGAACTTTATTTAGTAGAACGAACTCATGTATCTTGGCATCTGAGTATGCATGAGGATTTGTAGGTAACTATATATGGGAGTATATGAACATGTGAAAGAGTTGAGACATGATTAATAGTTGTGTCGGGGTTGGTAAGTGTCTTTATGTGTCAAGGAGGGATCTATGCTTCATGCCAAATAATACGAAATCAAGTAGACTTATATACCTCGCTGTACAACCCCTCTATTACCTTGAGATAACCTTCACTTCCTCCAAATATTTATCTATAACATAGTAGTGATAAAACTAGCATTATCAGCCAATAGATACATCTTGGCAGCCTAATCTCATAAAAAAAATAACATACGGGCAGTAAGCGTATAATTGTAAATCCAAGCATATTCTTTCAACAGTTCCACTTCTAATCGTATTTTCTAATACACATTCTCATATAAATGTGCAGCCTATTTTAGTGCCATAAAAGTCTTACAACATCCCACAAAGTACAACACATAACAATTCTACATAACATACAAATAGGCGACATAACGTTATCCCTTCGCTACATTTCAACGTCAACAATCTCGAATCTATTTTAACTTTACCCAAACTGTATCCAACATTTTTACACATAAAAATAATCTCAAAATATTCTACAAATAGTCCCAAATTAGGTGAAGGTCATGAAATAATAATTTCCAATTATCAGCTCACAAGTTTTTTTTATGAGTACAATTAAGATATCCTACAATAAGTCATCTTTGCGGACAGTAGCAGTGGCGAAGCAGCCTGGATACATTACTATCAAATCAAATTTTGTTAAAGACATAAGTCTTACTTCATAATACAGCCAACCAAGAAAAGAAAAGCCTCTTAATTAACATGAAAAGTGTATCATAATCCTTAAGATACATGCTGTCCAAAATTTCCAACACATGTATAGTTAGCTTATTTCTTTGATTTTTATAAACAAACTATACTAAGTGCATAAGTAGATTTACTTATCTATAAACTAAAGATTTAGTGCTTCTTTAGGAACCCTTGTAAGGTTGTGAGGCATGTTTTTCACACTTTGAAAGAGGGCAAAGAATAACCAAGAAAGCAGAATTGTTTTTGTCCAAGTTGAAGTGACTTTAGGGGGCTGTCTTCACCCCTTTTTAAAAGACCTATTGGCCAGCTTACTTTTGATTTCTTAGGATTAATATATTAAGTTGATTATGCATCTTCTTTCTTCTTTCACTTGGGCCTTAAGGGAATCCAAATTGATGGGCCTTTGCTGCCCCTTTTTTCCCCTTTCTCTTGTAAATTTTGGGCCCAAATTATCAAAGAAATTATGATGTATGGTCTCTTTTAATATCCTTATTGGGTTGAAAATGTAGTTCATTTATGATGCTAAAACATGGGATAAAGTTACATCCTTAGTATGGACTTTTTCATAATTGAACTTGGATAAATTCGACATCGGGCCTCATCTCCGTTTAGCTAGCAAATTTAAGCTAAGCAAGTAGGTGACTCACCTACTAGCTTCCTAAGTTCTGCAAGCACCTCAATTCTCTCACTTTGTTTAGGGATATGATCTCCTTAATTTGACACAAAACATGTATACACTCGACCCTCTTAAGCGTTAGACGCATATATCGCCCTACAACATGAGATTCAAGCACTTTTAAAAAATGGGCGCGAATTTGATCAAATCATATCATGTTTCATTTGCATAGTACTAGTATTGTAAGTTGTGGGGTGTTACAGGCCCACACCCAAAATATCAAACCAATTCTCGTAAAATGATCCCCACACCATCCCAAGTCCATATCCAAAAATTCGGCCCAAAATGGACCCTAGAAGACAAGTCCCAAAAATAAATTTAAAAACTTTATCGAAAAAATTATACTTTCGAAAACATTCTAGGTAAAAATTCTCAAAAACCAAAAAAAATTAGCAAACACCTAGCATACCATAGTGTTTCTATCGGAACATCGAATATTTAGACACAAATTTTACTTGATTTCGTTGAGAAATGATAGAGATATTGCAATGTGATAGTTGGCTTATGATACGATTTTAGTGGGTGTCATCCTTCTTATTGCTAACCTCTGGGAAATTAGTTAGGTTTTACTGATGCTGCCCTATGAGTTATTTTACACAAAGAAAGGGCCTCGAAGGGGCCTAATATAGGCTAGTGCCTGAGGACAGGCATGTGTTCTGACTTGGATCATACTTTTATGAGTGTGTAGATCCTGTTGCTGCTAAGATATGTTGACTAGGAGACTTTCTATTGATTATATGTCGTAATGTAGCCTAATTCAAGTATAGAGATGACTTTACTGGATTAGGTTGTCCAGGATACTTGCACCATGATTATCTATGTTCACTCTGGTACTTATGATAGATTAGATTATGGTATGCTTGGCCTTTATTGGGAATGACTCTACGGTGATTTATGTTACACATACGCTTCGATGGACTGATGATGGTTGTTAGACACTAGTTCTCTCCATCTGAGCTAGGATATTTGTTATCTATGAGAGAGCTAGTAGTACTATTGTATAGGTTGGATTAAGATTGTGGGATACCTATGTTAATAGGTCATCACCTATGTTCACTCTAGACATGACATGACTTTGGAGTTTTGGATCCAAATACAGTGGTCAAGTGAATGATTGATTGATATCTTGAGTCCCTAACGATGCTCCCCATCGTCATTTGAGCACTGGTGGTCATGTCTGATGAGTCTGAGTTCGGGGTGACACTCCCCAAGGTCGATGTCCCAGTGGACGTGACTATGACGCTAGGTGGCGAATGCAGATTTTGAGGATCAAGCACTGATTAAGATTTGGTTCCACTCTAGGTTTAAGACACTCTAATTTGTTAAGAGAGAGATATGACACGCTAATTTTTTTAGGTATGAGACTCGATTGATTATGGGTTATGGACCTCGTTAATCATATTTTTGGTTGAGGACCCTACTGATTCAATTAGGGGACGAGGCCCCATGATAGACATTCTGAGATGTGACATATTTGTTTATATGAGGGGGGATTCTTTCTCACGCGGGGGATACATCCCATTATTATGCATACGTATTTTGGATTGGGTGTCACGTGCCAACACAGGGTCGAGGACCCAGATGACATTTGATTGTTGGGGCAAGGACTCATGATTTCTTACCTGTGGATCCAGACACCTATTCATACCTTGATTATGTGTGGGTGTACCTCCTGGGCTTATGGGGGCTCTAGGGCCTTTCAGACTTAGACACTAGGGCCTTACACCCATATATAACTTACCTATGATCATGTGATATTTTGAGTCGGGTTCTATTGTGACTCAGTTAATCAATTGTGCATGGGTTTACCTTCTGAGCTTATGGGGGACCCATTTGCATACATGCATAGATATTAGGGCCTTGCACCCTGTACAACACTATGCCTTATTTAGGGGCAAGTGTGGTATGAGCCTACACAATTTTTATTAGTTGGTATCGATATTCGTCACTTGGGTTGGTTTAGATTATCATTGTTCATCTCCTTGGTTGGCCCAGTTATGGTCTGAGGGTTTCCAAACATGTTGTCTCCTTGATTTGAGTTCCAATTTGGCTAGAACTACTGTAGTTCTTTATATTTTAATCTTTTTGATTTACTGCATTTCACTCAATCAGCCATTATGCCTATTGGATGCCTCTTTTTGGTACGCATCCCTTACATTTCTGCATCTTCCCATGGTGCAGGTCTAGGTGTGGGTCGTGATTGTTGAGTTAGGGATTTGAGAGCGTATAGAAGACTTCTTTTGGGTAAGAACCAGCAGCTCGAGCTTCGTCACATTCTCCTTCCTTGTGATGGTCGTCTTTTGCTTTTCTACATTGGCCTTGTATAATAGAGTTATGTATTCATAGGTGCATTCTTATTTTGTGTTTCATTATGGTTATTGATATATGTATATCATATGTCTTTGCATCAAATGTAGATTTGTAAAGTTCACTTCCAAGTTCTGGGTAGGGTTCGGTTATTTATGTTACCATTTTGGTCATGATTGTGACTTGATAGAACCAGGTAACCTGGGTTGGGTAATTGGCCTGCCTGTAGGTGGGATCTAGCAGACGCCATCATGATAGGGACAGAGTCGTGACATCAATTTTCATTTAAAAAGAAGAAGTTTTTTTTTATAATTTAAAAATGAAGAAAAAATTGGCAAAAAGAAAAAGTTTACATGGTATGTAGGGAGAAGAAAGAGGAAAATGATAAAGTGAAGAAGGCCTAAGGTTAGATATAAGGAGGCTAAAAGGATGTGTTCTCAAGAAGGGGTGTTTTTGTTTTTCCTTTTATAAAGTGACTATTCATTTTCATTTAAAAAAGAAGAAGTTTTTCCATAATTTAAAAATGAGGAAAAAGTCGACAAAATGAACAAATATAAATGATGGCTTAAGAGAGCGCCACATCATCGGCGTTAACATTCTCTTTTATATATATACTAGCAAACAACTCTTTGAAGACACTGGATTACGTAAGTCAATGTTTTTTTTTCTTTTTCCTTTTTTAGTTTATTTCATTGCAATCAATTAATTCTCGAGTCAGGGTCTATCAAAAATAATTTTCAGCTATGTTGTTGTTGTTGTTGTTTAATTTCACCTATGTTCTTGTTGTTTGATTTGACATATGTTCTTATTTTTTATTGTAATTAATTAATTAATTTTGAGTAGTAGAAAATAATCTCTCTATTTTCACAAGATTAGAGTGGCCCCACCCTTTAAAACTTTGAGATTATATTGAGGATTGTTGTTCAATATCATCTTATTATAAGTCTTTATGAAATGATTCAGTATTAAAAGTTTATCTTTTTAGTTATTTTAGATTACAAGTTTTAAAAGTTTATAATTTTTTCTTAAGTATCATTTCAAAAGGTCTCACATAAAATAAGACAAAAAAATAATTGACTAAAAATATTTGTTGTTGATTTTTCTTATTTTTAACTTTTTAAATTTTTTAATATTTTGCAGCTTTGATACGTTGGATGAATTTAAGGAGATTAATATGTCCAAGTAGTATGGATTAAATCCTTATAAAGAGGTTCTTGATATGCTTGATCCTGTTTCCAAGCTCAAAGAGGTAATCAATAATTCACTCATCCCTCTCTGTTTATTTTTAGTTAACATAATTTCTCTTTCTAGGAGTTACCCGAAGTTCCTTTTTCGAGTGTCAGATGATATCAATTTTAATTAATATTTTAAAATATATTTTTATTAAAAAGTATAATTTATAATATTTTTTATATAATTTAAAATATTAAATTAAGTAAATATAATTTAGCTTTAAAAATTAATTAAATTGACTTTCGAAAAATACTACACAATAACTAAAAAGGAACAGAGGAACTTGTAATGGGTTCAACCCTTACCATCTAGCCCACTTGACAACCTAACTCACTTAGACTCAACCTATTTTTTTGCCCAGTTTGATCAACTTTCAACACAAACAAGACTGCGAAATTCAGAACGCAAACATGTACAGGAACAAGTCTCAACCTTGTTATTTAGCTCATGTTAACAAAGGAAACATATAACACTTAGCCTACAAAATTCGTCCAAGCCAACATTGTCACTTAGATTGACTGTCTGTGCCTTTAAGTAGGCCACAATATGCCCAGTCATGTGCTAGCCATGTGCCTGCCAAATCAGTTGGCATCCCCAACTAATAGGTAGAATTCAAATTCAAATAACAAACATTACCCAGACTTGTTGACATGTCATTAGAAATGGATAGAAACTCCCTCAATTGCCAACTTCCCATGTATGTCCATGGCACAAACGGCCAGCCTTCAAATCTTGACACCAATGTCTAGCCCTTGGCACCAAATTCGCATCTGCCCTGCATGTCTGTGTTATGCCTAGGTCTTGCCCTACACAGGTTGCCATTGGGGTTCGGCTTCCTGCACCATTGTCCTTCTCCAGCCCTTATCCCTAGTTTGTTTAGTCACGACCTTTCCACATCATAGCCTTGCCTTGCTTTAGCTTGTCCAGCCCTTGTCATGCCTTAGTCACGTCCTGCCTTGCATGCCCTAGCCATGCCCATGCCAAGGTCTTCCTTCAGTTGAACTTTATCTTGACTGAAGTCATGGGACCTTGACTATGTTTATCACGTAAATCACTAGCCAAGCCCGAGCCGCTTGAACCATCGAGTCAAGGGTCTGATAAAATTGTTGTTTTTCTATTTTCCTTTTGAGTTCAACGTAGAATATCTTAGGTTTATTTGTATTATCCTAGATGGGTCACACCTTGCTCAATGATGGTAATATAGACAGTTTATGCTAATGCAAGTATTAGTTGTTCTTTGATTCGTCTAATTCGATCATGATGATTTGATCAATGATATGTATTCTTTTGAACTTTCATTTGGATAGTCGATGAATGTGATGATTCATCTAATAATTTAAACGAATAAAAGATTTATGTATTTTATTTATTTTTAAGATTGTAGAGTTAATTATTAATATTGAAAAAAGAAAATAGGTGACAGTAGTGTCAAAAGTGTACTAGGGAGATCCAAGAGAGAAACTTTGTGATGTTGTTGATCATCTCAAGCTTGATTTACTTGTTCTTGGAAGCAGAGGTTTGGGAGGTCTTAAAAGGTAAACATAGTCAAATTTCTCTATAACAACATCGTAGTTTATTCAAAATTTTTAGACGATATATCGAAATCATCAAAGATCAGCTCCAAAAAAATTGATTATTACTAGGAAATATTATCATTGAGAATGATTTTTATAGGTGATTATATAACATCCTGTGAAATTATCAAAATACGCCTAGAATGGAATCATGTGCATAATGCGTCTTCCTAAGCTCCAATGGAATATCTGAGACCAGATTTATGATCAGCACAAAATATTGGAGCGGATAGATGGCCTTGACCTGATTTTAGAGCAATCGAGTCAGAAAATAATTTTTATAATTAAATTCAAGACAGTGTGAGTGCGCCCAGGGCGCGGACCTACACTTGAAAATTTTCTTAAACTTCCTGGAAAGAACGTATTCTGAGAAATTTGCGAAATACATATGTTCGTGCCCCAGGCGCTACACGAACATGGTATTTAGAGATCAAATTTTATTCTTTTAATTAGGTAAGGGCATTTTTGTCATTTCTCAACCCCTCCTAAGTTAATAAATAAGTATAAGGAATTTTTTACGTCAAGCCAAGTATAAAGAATTTATAGCAACTAAGTTTTTGTATGAGTCGATAGAAGGGTCAACTTTAAGTGACCATATCTCCTACAATATAATGATTTAGGTGACCCATAATTTATCAAATTGAAGATATTCTAATTAACTTTCCAATGCGTCCAATTTCGTGTTAATTAAAGTTTGGAGTAGAAAGTTATGACAATTTTAGTGTAGGGTTGCAGAGCTATCTCAAGGTCCGCATTCGGAGCGCGTCGCGGACCTGACACAGACCCTTACTGAATACGTTAATGATGTTTCTTCTTTATATTTTGAGGATATCTTTATCTTAAACCTTTGGGGGTCTATCTAAGGTCCTAAAATGCCCAAAACATCAATTTTTATAATAAAAACCCTCTTCTTCACTCTTAAACACGAGCGCTTAAGAATTATCAAGAAAGTCATCAAGTTAGGATTTACCTTCAAGATTCATCCTCAAGGTATGTTATTCTTCATAGATTTCAATCTACCTAACTTGAATTTTTTCAACTATTCATGAATCCCTAATAGAATCTTAAATCTAACCTAGGGTTTCAAGAAACGAATTCCAAGAAAGGAATTCTTGATTCTTCCTTTTTAAGAATTAGGGTTTTTCATCAAAAACTCTAAAGATTTCAAGTCAAGAATTCAAGAATCTTCTTCAATTCTTCCAAGAACTAATTTCTAAGGTATGTAAGGCCCTCCAAAGATTATTTTATTATTTAGTATCCTTAACTACTAGTTTCTATCCAAGATCATAATTATGACTTGAGATCAAAGTTTCCTCCACTACTAGTAAATTTCATCAAAATACTATTCATGCATTATTCTTGATAAGAAGCATGACTTTTGCTGATTTTATTATCATCTTAAAATATTGAGACAAAATTTATAGTTATGGTTGAAATTATGAGAACCCTATATCTATTTCATGAAAAGTTATAAAGTTTACAGTTTGAGTTAAGTCTATGAAGTATTTAAAGTTTGCATTTTGTAATATAGTTGAGTAATGCATATATGTTTTTGAGATAATTGTAACGATACTATTTTTAGTCAAAGAAAAGAGACCAGTTGA
Source organism: Solanum sejunctum (assembly GCA_025642045.1). Classification (NCBI taxonomy): domain Eukaryota; kingdom Viridiplantae; phylum Streptophyta; class Magnoliopsida; order Solanales; family Solanaceae; genus Solanum; species Solanum sejunctum. The sequence continues at coordinate 17,920 of JAOTQJ010165438.1, read as the reverse complement.
GAAAAGTTTAGGAAATGCTAAAGTTGGGCTAAGTCCCAAAAGATTAAGAAGGCATTTTGAGAAGTCTTACTCTTGAAGTTATAAGCATTATAAATGTTATTTTGGGAGTAGTATTGAGCATCGATATGAGTGAGAGTAATCATAACTTGAACTCATAAACTACATAGCCAGCGTACGATAGGATTGTACCAGAAGACAACTCCTCACTTGCCACTGAGATGGCCCAGTTTTGGGATGAATTCACTCCCCTAGTTTTCATTTCTTATCCCGAAAAAGTATGGGATGGCTTTGGCAATAAGGGCGAGACGTTGTATCATCACGAAGATAATAGCGATGGTTGTCTGTTAGAGAAACTCCCCAAGAAGTAAAGTTTATAATTTTACACACTGAGATTTATCATATCATTTTCTCTCTATTATGTTGCATAATAAATTGAGTTGACATGATTTTATGGCCAAGTATTTGAGTATTATGTTTTTTTTTTATATTTATTTATGCTCATTAATGTATTAAAGTAAGTATTTTTTTCTTTAAATTGAGATGTACTTTTCGACCATTTTAAAAACATATGATTTCACTTGCATGACACATTTTTGTCAATAAAGATATATCAGAGTTTAGTTTTAAAGTGAGTATCATATCCTTAGTACTTTTTGGCTATCTTACATACCGTACATTTCACATTCTGACGTCTTTGGCGATGCATCGTATTATACTGCAGATTCTGGTATCCATGTTAGCAGATGTTCAGTGAGACAGTCCTTATCAGCAGTCGGCAAGGCCTCTTTGCATCCAGAGGAGCTCAGAAGCCTTTATTTCCTTGTATTTAATTTAGTTGAGGTACCCATGAGCCTACTCCGGTGCCTTGTTTAGAGTTACTACTTTAGAGGCTTCATAGAATAGAAAGATATTGTTCAAGTTACTTTTGTGAAATTATTTGAAAGATTTTGAGTTAAATTGTATATATTACTATTGTATTTTTAAGTTCATGAATTTTGAGCTCATTCTAGTTCATTTCGGTATTAATGTCTTCTACTGCATAAGTTAGCCAGGCCAAGTGGTTCACTTGGGACCAAAAATAGTTTTCGAGTGTTGACCACGTCCGGGGTGTAGCTTCGAGGTGTGATAAATGATCTCTGACGAAGTTAGAATTTTCATTAAAGGGGTTGAAAATTTGAAAAAGAGAAATATTAAATAGTCGAAGAAGGTTTGACTTCAATTAAATATACTTAAATAGTATATTTTTTTGTCGAAGGGAGTTTGGATGAACCCCTAGCTATAGGCTAGCTCTGCATTGGCTGTTGTAGAGATTTGGATGTAGTGAATCTTCTGATAGTCATTTAGTAGTATTAACTCGAGATTCTTATAAGAACTTGTAAATTTGGGATTTTTAACAATCAACATTGGGGTTAATTTGCAATTGTTTTGTAAATGCACGATGATAATTGGAAGTGTGAGCAACTACGTGGTGCAAAATGCGACATGTCCTGTCATTGTTGTGAAAGCCAGTCCTCAAAAGTGAAAAAGAAAAAGTTTATTTCTAGATCAACTTTTATGTGTCTATTTTGTACTTGTACTCCCTTTTTTTTAATAGTATTTTGTTTGGATTTATTTATATGATTCTTAGGTATGAGTTGGCTTTTGTTTGAGTGTGTTGGATGATTGTGCGGTCCTATTGTATTTCAAGATTATCATCATATAGTATGACTTTTGTTGGTCTCTTGTTTGTCATTAATATGGACACTTTGTCTTTGTAAAAAGTTTAAATTTTTTACTTGTGAGAAGGAAAACACATTGTGAGGTTTCTTGCCATGAATGCTAATGAGATGAAATCATTTGAATTCGTTAAAAATGTTATTTTATATTTATCTATTAAGTGTGATCTGATATAATATATAATCGTATAGTATGACTTTTGTTGGTCTCTTGTTTGTCATTAATATGGACACTTTGTCTTTGTCAAAAGTTTAAATTTTTTACTTGTGAGAAGGAAAACACATTGTGAGGTTTCTTGCCATGAATGCTAATGAGATGATATCATTTGAATTCGTTAAAAATGTTATTTTATATTTATCTATTAAGTGTGATCTGATATAATATATAAATGGTAATTATTCAGAAAGAAAATAATGAATGACTAGTGTGTGAGGTTTGCGAAAAATCTCAATGGTTTAGAGGGTGATTATTTATGCTAGTGATTCGAAATTAATTCCTCTTTAATGTCTTTTAAGTTGAGCCATCGCATGGGATTTCTCTAGTGCGATTTACATTCCTTATATAGTTTGCAGGCTATACACAATAAGGGGTTTTAGGAGGCGTATCAAATAAGTATATTAATAGCAAATTATACAATTAAATTTATATATTGACAATAAATTATAAAAGAAAATACCTATAATAAATAAAATTATAATTATAAAACATAATTAATAAAATGATAGCTAATAAGAATAATTAAGATGCTTATTATTAGTTATTGTTAAAATTCGTTTTTCCTTAAATAGGAGTCATCACTAACTTGCCCCAATGGGTCTAAACTTGGCCCAACAATATTACAAATGCAAGTTTTTCTAGGGTTTGACATCTATATAATAACCTTTATAGCTATCTTCACATTTACCTTTCTAATCAGCTGAGATAGCAGGTATCTAAACAATTCATAATAGCCTCTGTTCTTTAATCTCCATACAGATGATAATTTCCACTTTTTTTGCTTCTCAAGTTAATTTTTCTGTCTTCGCAAAGTAGAAATCAGATTTGCGTGTATATATATGTTTTATGCCTCCTTCTGATGCAATGATGAACAATTATTTTGATGTGTTTCGTCATTTTTAAATGAACTTACAGGAGGCAAAGTGATACTGGCGAGATATCGTTTCGGTCGACATTTTTTTCCCGCGTGACGATTCGATTGTTGCTCGTCTACATGTTATTTTCTTCTTCATTCATTCTCTCTTTTTACTTTCTTAAGAAAAAAATGTCAAAATGAAGTTACTTTCTTCTTCATTCATTCTCTCTTTAGACTTTTGAACGAGTGTATTTTTTAGGCCAATTTAAATTAAAATGAAGTTATTTTTTAGGCCAATTTAAATCAAAATGAAGTGTTTGAATAATTATATGAAAGTTGTGAAAATTGAACTAAAGGTATCCATTAAGTCTTATAAAAAAGGTGACAACTTTGATCTTCCTTAATTAAAAATTAATCTTGATGAACTTACTGATGGACTAAAGGGAATATTTTAAAAATTTAGCAACTACTTCTTCTTGAAAGAAACTTATATAACTTTAAAAGAAATTAAAAGATACTTTCATCAATTCAAAATCAAATCACACAAAACTATTCAACTTCCCTCACCCTCACCCGTTAATTTTCTTCTTATTCTTCTAGGCGCGAAATTTTTTTTAGGGTTTCCAGACTTACCCGTTCTGTTTCTTTTTCTTCTTCGTCATCCCTTCACTGTTGCCATTGTTCTCGGCCGTTGTTGTTCCTCAGCTTTTCTCACGTCATCGTCATCTTCTTTAAAGGTAAAATTTTATTTATTTTTTCACTGCTATGATTTTATTTTTTATTGTACAAATGATTATTAGTTAAGTTTAAGTCGATGAAAAAGTATGTATTTTTTGTTATTATATACGCTAATTTCAAGTTGGTGTTGTTTGATTAGTTGTTGTACTCTTTGAAAAAGAAAATTTTGAGAATGGGTGTTGTCGTTTTTGTAGTCATTTTGAAAAATATGTTTGGTTGGTTGGTTGATTGATTTTCGGATATGGGAGTAGTTCTTGTTTGATTTTTGTTTGAATATTGGGTTTGATGGTTGATTTCGGGTATGTGTGTTGTTGTTTAATTTTTGTTGAATGTTGGATTGGTTGGTTGATTTTGGATATGGGTGTTGTTATTTTTTGTTGTTATAGTCATTACGAGCAAATGTTGGGTTGGTTTGATTGAGTTTGAGTAAGGTTCACAATAATAGTTGAAATATTACAAAAACTACGTAGCTGGGTATGGGTGTTGTTTGTTGTGTGATTTTTGTTGTTGTAGTATTTTGTGAGAAAAAATATCGTTCGATTTAAAGTATTAGCAACAACTATTGAACTAACTAGAATAACTATTTTGGTTTTTTTTGTTTGATTTTAGTTATATTTTTTTGTTAGAGAAACATATTGCATATCGTGGTTTCTCCTTGGGTAGGATTATTTTTGTTGGTGTTACTTGATTTGTTGGACTCTTTGAGGATACACTTTCGGGTATGTTGGTGGTATAGTTGTTTGGCTGTTGTTATATTTTTTTGTGAAAAAAGAACACATATTGTTCATTTAGAGAGGTTCTTGATCATTGATTTTTCTTATACTTATTAACAGTGATTGATCAAACTAATAGATAATCTCTATTTTGTGACAAAACTATCTACTTTAATGGCATGATCAAAATAAAAAAATCATGGATCCGACGATGCTCCTACTAGAGCTTCCAAAAGGAAGCTCATTATATTGGAAGATGAATAAGAGGATGATTAGTCACAGCAACAATTGGTACATCTTATTAAAGAACTCAATGCTCACGCTAGTGCTGTGCCAGTCTCGTAGCTGTTGGACAGAGTTCCTTAGCTGTTGCACCCGGTCCATTAGCTACTGGACATAGTCTCTCAGCTATTGTACTCAATACATCAACTATTGAATCCAGTTTTTATAGATGTTATATACAGTCCTTCAGGTACTGGTACCACTCCCACAATTGCTAGTGCCAGTACCTCAACTGCTGAACCAACTCAGCCAACTGGTGATGACAGTCCCTTAAATGCTGCAGAGACTCACATAGCTGGTGAACAAATTCCCTCAGATGTTACATCAAGTGACACAGCTGGTGAAGACAGTCCATCAGTTGCTGTAGAGACCCCCCCCCTCTCCAGTTGTTGCTGGTATTCCCTTAATCTGTAGACACTACCATAATTGTGGCTTTCATGTATGTCGATTATGATTTTGAGATGCCTGAATTTTGAATCAGCGTGAGAGCGGTGATTTAGGAATAAAATTTGAACTTGAGAAAACATGTTCTAATTTTTAAAAAAAATTAGTGAAGGAAGACTTGGCTAGCTATTTTAAGTCTATGATATTTGGGAAGTTAGACTCAGACATAGGTGAAAAAGTAGATATCCAAGTTAAAAATTATACCTAGACTTAAAATAGTTATCCAAGTCTTTTTTTCACTAAAAATTTTTTAAAATCAAAAAATGATTCCCAAGTTCAGATTTTATCTCTAGAACACCACTCTCACCCCGATTCAAAAATTCAGGCATCTCAAAATCATTATCGACATACATGAAAGCCACAACTGTAGCAGTGTCTGTAGCAACTGAGGGAATGTCTGCAACAACTAGGCGGTCTCTACAATAGTTGATGGACTCTTCACCAGCTGTGTCACTTGGTGGAGTATTTGAGGGACTTTGTTCACCAGCTACGTGAGTCTCTGTTGCATCTAAGGGACTGTCATCACTATCTATCTGACTTGGTTTAGAAGTTGAGGTACTGGCATCGACAACGACAACTATGTGAGTAGCACCAGTACCTGAAGGACTATATACAATAGGTATTAAATTGGATCCAGCAGCTGATGTACTGGGTACAGCAGCCGAGGTGTTGTGTCCAGCAGCTGATAGACTGGGTGCAGCAGTTGTCGAAATATGTTCAGCAGCTGCAAGACTGACACCAACACCAGCTTGAGCATTGAGTTCTTCAATAAGATGTATCAGTTGTTATTGTGACTGATCATCTTCTTATTCATCTTTCGATATAACGAGCCTCCTTCTGGAAGCTCTAGTAGGAGCATCGTCGAGTCCATGATTTTTTCATTTTGGTCATGCCGTTAAAGCAGATAGTCATGTCATAAAATAGAGATTATCTATCAGTTTGATCAATCATTCTCAATAAGCACAAGAAAAATCAATGCTCAAGAACCTCTCTACATGAACAATATGTGTTCTTTTTTCACAAAAAGGTACAACAACTACACCACCCACATACCCGAAAGTGTATCCTCAAATAGTTCAACAAATCAAACAACATCAACAAAACCAATCCTACCCAAGTAAAAATGAGGGTATGCAATACGTTTTTCTAACAAAACAAAATAACAACTAAAATCAAACAAAAACAACAACCACAACAGTTGTTCTAGTTAGTTCAACTATTGCTTCTAATACTTTAAAATCAATCAATATTTTTTCTCAAAAAGTACTACAAAAACAAAAATCAAATAACACCTATACCCAGCTACACAGTTGTTTTAATACTTCAACTATTGTTGTGAACCCTACTCGAAATCAATCAAACCAATCCAACATTTTTTGCTCACAATGACTACAATAACAAAAATCAAATAACAACAACACCTATACCCGAAATCAACCAACACAACATTCAACAAAAAACACCAACAACAACACCCATATCCGAAATTAACCTACCAACTCGACATTCAATAAAAATCAAATAAAAACAACATTCATACCCGAAATCAACCAACTAACCAAGCATATTTCTCAAAATAACTACAAAAACGATAACACTCATACTCAAAATTGTCTTCTTCAAAGAGTACAACAACAAATCTAATAACACCAACTTGAAATTAGAGTATGTAATAACAAAATACATACTTTTTCATCTTTCTAAACTTAGATAATCATTTGTACAACAAAAAATAAAATCATAGTAGCAAAAAAATAAACAAAATCTTATTTTTAAAGAAGAACGACGCGGGAAAAGTTGAAGACCAACAATGGTCGAGAATGGTAATAGTCAAGGGACGACGAAAAAAGAAGAAGAAACAGAATGGGTCGGTCTGAAAAGCCTTAAAAATATTTCACGACTAGAAAAAGAAGAAGAAGAAAACTGGGGAGTTAGGGTGATGGTAGTTGAAGAGTTTTGTGTGAATTGATGGAAAAAAAATTAATTTTTTTTTAAGTTATAGAAGTTTCTTTTAAGAAGAAGTAGTTGCTAAGTCTTTAAAATATTTTCTTTGGCCCCTCATTAAGTTAATCATGGTTAATTTTTAATTAGGACAACTTTTACCTTCCTTTTAAATTTTTTAAGACTTGATGGATACCTCTAATTCAATTTTCACCAGAAAGTCGTCAAATCTATGTGATTTCCCCTGGACTTTATGGTAAGTTTTATTTGTTGTATTTTTATTATAATATTTTTTATATTTATTTATTATCTTAATTAATAATATTTTATGGCATTGATTTATTTAGGCTTAAGCATTTGAAGTCATTCCTCACATACGGAAAACATTCAAAGCATTCAACGATGAAGTATCTTCTCTGAGACTTCGTCAATGGTTGGTGACGCCAAACAATGCTAATGTCAAGGTGCACAAACTCTTTGATCCACTGGAGGATGAGGTAAGTGTTACAAAAGTTGTTATCTTCTCACTTAATCAGTTGTTGTCTAATAACTTTAACAGTTGCTGTAATTCTGAAATATTTGTTGTCTTCTCATATTTTAGTATTTTTATTGTTAAGAAATTTTATTTAATTTGTAGATTATATATTCATGGCTAATCTCTACTAAAAGAGAAGAAGATGGACTTTTGGATGAAATTTGTGCTACTAGAGCAAAAAGAAGAAGATTCAAGGATTGTAAGGTTAGTGACAGATTTGGCTGATGTAATGGCCATCAAAAGGGATTTTCTTATTGATGTCAATGTTGTGCTAGAGTGGGTGTTGATGTTGTTGCTGCTGGGGCAGGTGTAGGTTATGTTGCTAGTGTTGGTGTAGATGCTGCTAGGGCAGCTGGTGCTGCTATTGGGGTAGTTAGTAGTGGTGTAGGTGGTGCTGAAACTGTTATTGGGGTAGCTGTTGTAGAAACTGCTACTGGGGAAGAAGAAATTGCTGGTTATAGAGAAGAATGTTTTCCTCTTGGTGGTGGAGGTGATTTTGGAACTCCATTAATCATTGGTAGATCCGGTCGCCTGGGTGTTGGGACTTCTAAAGCACCTTGGAATATTGATGGTTGTGAAACTTGCAAAATGAGGATGGGTAGGATGATATAAATGATGCTGTCATTTAAGGAAACCTTGAATATCATGCTGTCCAAACGAGGTGTCATCCCGTCATCAAGGGTAGTATCACCATACTATTCATGAGCAATGGAGGCAAAAGCAAGTTTCTAAAGTACTCATGAGTGCAAGAAAAAGGGCAACAGTTGATAGGAAGAAGCAGCAGGCAACAATGATTAGAGAGGAGCAGCAAGCAGTAACTATGATAGTGGAGCAGCAAGCAGTAACTTCTATGGAGGTCTAACAACCAGCAACAGGTGCTATGGAGAAGCAGCAACCAGCAACATCTACTGAGGAGCAACAACTGATGTGATGATGTTATTTGTTGTTAGGTTGGATGATGTTTATTTAATGTTTGAATAATGAGTTTATTTAATGTTTGAATAATGAGTATTTTTAATGTTTGGATAAAGGGTGTTATTTGATATTTGGATGATGGGTATTTTTTTATATTTAGGTGATGGATATTTTTTGATATTTGGATGATGGGCATTTTTAAGGTTCGGATGGTGGGTATTTTGTTATTTTTTAGAATTTTCAGGGATATTGATGATGGATAGTTATTTTATGAATATATGTATTTTTTTTTATTTTTTCTGGCTTTCTTTGAAATGTTGACGATAGATATTTGATGTTATAGAAATATCTCCTTTTATAGAATATCTGTTTTGAAATGACTCAGCAAGTGACGTACTTGCTGGGACAGTCTTAACACTTTCTATGAAAATGCCTCAGCAAGTCAACATCTTGGTGGGGTTTTCCTCATATATGTAGTGAAATGACACAGCAAGTGACCTACTTGCTGGGACAGTCTTAATAGTTGCTGTGAAAGTGACTCAGCAAGGCAATATCTTGCTGGGTCTATCCTCATATATGTTGTGAAATGACTCAGCAAGTGACCTACTTGCTAGGATAGTCTTAGCATTTATTGTGAAAATGCCTCAGTAAGCCAGCATATTTCTGGGGCTATCCTCATATATGTTGTAAAATGACACAGCAAGTGACCTACTTGCCGAGACAGTTTTAACATTTGCTATGAAAAATGCCTCAGCAAGTCAGTATCTTGTTGGGGCTATCCTCATATATGTTGTGCAATGACACAGCAAGTGACCTACTTATTGGGACAGTCTTAACATTTGCTGTGAAATTGACTCAGCAAGTTAGCATCTTGCTGGGGCCATCCTAGTATCTGTTGTGAAATGACTCAGCAAGTCAATAACTTGTAGCAAGTCAATAACTTGCAGCAAGTCAACAATTTGCTGGGACAATCATACCATTTTATTGTGAATTTAATCAGTAAGTCTGCTTATACTGAATAATTGCATATGTAAATGTCATATCTAGTGATAAATTGAGTTATGTTTGTCTAATTTTAGATTAAGCTAGATTCAGTAGTGATCTTATACATTGAGGTTGTAATTAGACGAGTAATATTAATCTATTTAGTAATTGCATATGTAAGTGATGGTGATTAGTTGGTTGTGTCAATATGTTTTATAATATATGAGGTGGAGTTAGTCTAATGTCGGCTTAAATGCTAGAATCAGTAATGATCTTATACGTTGAGATAGTACTTACACAAGTAATAGGATCATAGTTGTAGAACACACTTATCTCAATTGATTATTTTTATTAATTAGTCCATTTGATCATGGTTATGGATGAACACGGTGATTTTAGCCCAATTCAACACTAGAAATAAGTCGATAGTAAAGATTTTATTTGAATTTATTATAGCAAGTTTGCTAGTTGTTGAACTAGTTATAACAATTATTGTAAAATGTCTCATTAAGTTATTCAGTTGTTGAAATTTTTTAAGCAATTACTGGAAATTTTATAGCATTTGCTGTAAAAATAGTGGCAATTGTTGTAGATTAAGTATAGCAATTGTTATAGACTTCGTAGCAATTACTGAGAAACTCACTAGTAAATACTATATACAGTATATCTATTTCTGTAAATTATGTAGCATTTGCTATGAGGTCAGTAGCAATTGTTGAAATATCAGTAACAATTATTATAAATAAAGCAATAATTGTTGTAAAACTGCTGATAGGTTAGAATGCAATTTCTTAATACCTAAAGCATTCGATGAAAAATGTATTCTAATAACAACAATACTAATAATATTAAATAACAACAAATGTTAATTATACAAATAATATTTTGCATAAAATTAATATGAAAAATAAAACAAGTTCACAAATACCAAATAAAAGTGAGTGTTCTTATGAAACATTTCAATCCTAGCATTTAGTTCTCTTGTGCCCAACAATTTTGCACATTGAACATTTGTTCTTTTTGCTTGGAAATGATTGTTCGATACTTGTCCATCTCATTTTTGTCTTTCTTTTCACCTTTCTCGTCACAACATGTGGAGGAAGTATTTTCCTTTTTAGAATCTCCCTAGGAACTTCCCAAAGTTCTTCGAACGACACGAGTTTTTAATTTCCTCCACGTATACAAAAATGTGAGTCTCTACCTTATAATATTGAGAAGAA
>JAOTQJ010165431.1:0-22332 GCA_025642045.1 Solanum sejunctum | reverse complement strand
AGCCCTAATCATCTTGAACTAGAGATGGGGGATCATCATTGGATTTTGGAATTGGCATCAGTTGAGAGACTATATTAGTTTGCACTTCTTACAGAAAAGAGGATAACTTATCATTGGAATAGCCACGGGGCACAGTGTGGATGTTCCAATGGAGTTGGAGGGGTTAACTTGTAGGCCAAATCATGTTGGATAAATTGGATTATTTGTTGGGACTGGTCTAGGGATAGCATATTCGAACTCAGATATTCATGGATTGAAGATGGTGGAGCATATCTATCCATCCAAGCAACATATATTTCAGCCATTTGTTGTCTCAACATCCTTACTTCCTCTATCGTCACCTCTTCCGATGAAACCATCTGGGTTTCATCATGTTCCACCTCTTTTCAATCTTGGCGAGGAATTTTCTCTTTCCTTTTTGGCCTTTTATAGTATGGATATGATGCCAGCTTAGCCGCAAACCAACCACCTTTAAATTACTTTTGTCTCTTTATCTCTCTCTCCCACAATCTCTATCTGTGAAGTAGCAAGCAGATTAGAATTAAACGTTTTGCAGATTACAATCACATATGATGTATTTTCATTTTTACCTTGGGGGTCCTTATGTTTCATCCTGGCATATCTAGGCGTGTTTGTCCTTTGTTACTATAATTGTCATCATAAAATATAGATATACTTCTTAGAAGGTTTTGTTGAAACCATTGGGTTGCTTATCTATTATGCTAGTACATGAATCAGATCTTTGCATAGTTTGAGGTGAATATTTTTTAATTATATAACATATATATCTTCAAGACATGTTTTTAAGAAAATAAGACATTAAATGAGCACAACTTAAAATGTCTTTCAACAATTTTTGAGACACAAGCAACATCACTAACGAATTAAACTAGAATTTAAATACACTCAACTAGATAAAAGGTGGAACAATGGACGAAAGGAAATGACTCAAACTAATAGAATGCAATAAAATGAAATAAAAAGTATTAGATGCATGCCCCAAGAACCAACCATGAGCATGCCCCCATCGTTCTCATTCACAGGTCACGTGGTGTCAAATGTCCTCCTACCCCCAAATATATATCCTGGAAGGAGGTTATGATACTTCGCGAAATCAGGTACCCTCACCAGAAATTTGGCATAATTCATCTCTTGATAATCTAAGCCCATTTGTGCAGTATGGTCAGCAAGACGAAGGACCTTCGCATAAAGCGACTTGCATGGTTGATCCCACTCTCGTATCTACTGGACACGAGTGGTAATTACATCTGTAGCATGTTTTTCTTGAGCTAAGGCTGATTTCAGTTCTTCTCACAGCTTTCACCTCTCACCGATCTACTAGGACCTCTCTTGGTCAAGATCAGTCTGACATTTCTGATCACAATCCCTTAATTATAGTTGTCGAGATACCACAAGTTCTGCTACTTATGTCCCCCAAATTGTCGCCAACTTAATCTTCCCTTGAAGTAAAACTTCCTTTAGAGCTGCCTTAGCCCTTTCTACTTCGAGTTTTGCTTGTTTCTGAGTTAGAGCAACTTCAGCATGCTCCAAGTCTGCTCTTACTGCCTGATTAATTGTGAGGTAATCGCTCATGGCCAACTCGACCCTTATATTTATCTCTGCCTTATGATAAATTGGCCTTTTTACAGATCTCTATGGACTAACTTGCAAAGGCAGTTGTTTTTTAAACCAATTAGAGTACCCTGGGTGAACCTCTCCCCTATCATGCTCCCTAACCAGAGTTTTAAGTCCAAGACAAGATAACCATCCCAAATCTTCAAGACTAGTCCTTCAGGAGGGACAGTTACCAGTCTAATGTCAAACACAAATTCTTTCATTTTCTTAATGATAGGGATTATCTATCATCTTTCTAGCTGACGCAGGACATGCAACGGTACATATGGCTGGACGCCCCTAATACCCATCAGCAATAAGAAAGGGTGAACAGATAACACGTGTATGACCTCTAACTAAGGGAACCAAGGAAAGTTCCATGTGATCTTATCTAAAGTTAGTAAATGTAAATGCTAGATCCAAGCATTGACCCCTTCCGAATAATTGTAGTTTGCCACCCTTTTAGCATGGCTTGTGATGTAATCGCTGCAATCTAGAATAAACCTTGCCACAGTACGAGGCTGGTAGAGATGTTCTATTATCCACAGTTGCAATAATATGTTGCAACCTTTAAAGAATCCCTTTTCCTTCTTGCAAGCTATCAAGGCACGATAAATATTGGCTAAGATCATTGGGACAATGGTATGGCCCTCTTTCTTGACCAATACATTTACCACGCCCACTAAGAAGATGTTAATCTTCTTATCTCTCCTTAGAAAGACCATTGTTCCCAAAAAAGCCACCATAAAAACAAAATGCCTATGGACTTTCCATGTTTCGAAGCTTTTTTTCTTGCAAAGTTATTTCCCAAATTGTCAAAACCCTTCCTTCTTTCCACACCTATCATATAAAAACTGCAACGAGATCCAACATTTGTCCAAGGATTCCACTTTAGTTTTGTAGATGTTCATACATAGGAAGAATTTATTGTTAGAGATGTTCCTCGGAGCGGCGAGTTTTTGACAATGCAATTTCACCCCAAATCCAATAAATCACGCTATTTCCTCTAAGGGTAAGTTCAAAATTTGAGAAACAAAATATATTATTTGTGGGTTCCCAAAAGGATATCACTTCTTCAATAATGTCATTCATAGGGTTTACTTGCATAATTCTAGTCAAGAAGCCCAAATACTTGAATATATTTCTATTCTATTAGACCCATATCATTCCACTATGCCCAGAGTAGCACAGGAGTATAATCCACAACTTGAAGTGGTACATTTGTATCACTTTTCCTTTTCTGACACTTTCCTCGAATCGACTGAGACATGTTGTACCTAGGGGAGAACAGGGAAAGTTAGCGAACATCTAAACCTACAAGACACCTAACTTAACGATCACTATCATGACCCAAAATAGGGCCTAGATGTGACATGGCGAATGCGGAGCCTGAAGGGTCCCCAAATAAGCCTCTTAACTTATCATCACACATCATTGGTCGCGAAAGCATGTAAATGATATAAAAGAGTAGAAATAGGGGCAATAGGACTAAGGGGAAACTTTCATACCATAATAATGAAGAGATAAAAGAGTCTAGGATCATATCATAGATATATAGCATATCCAATAACACCTCTACTACATATATAAGAGCGGGGGCCAACACTGTCATGCATAAAGTCTCGTTAAGGCAAACTGGCACCTACTGTCAATAAGGCTTGGGAGAACCAACCTGTATCCATATGCTTCCTATAATATTTTAAGGGATTTCAAAATTCAACATGCCTTTAAGAAAGTAAACAGTAATGACAAGCCAAAAGGAATTGCATATGGCTAGGCCGTTGGGGCTACATTGCCTAAAGTATGAGACATGACCACACTTTAATTTACATAGTGTACAAAGCCTCTAGATAAGGAAAAGTATCTGATAAGGATCAAGATAGGCCCCACCTCAACTAACTATATAATACAAAAACATAAGCTCTACACACACAAAGCACCGAAGCAACATGGAGCTTGATAATAGCAGCTGGATATCCTGTACTCCTACTAGGGAGAGCAACTAGCACTTGTACCTGTAGCATGAAATACAGGTCCCCCATAAGGGACATCAGTATGAGATAATGAAATAAATCTGCAAGGTGGGAAATGTTGTATATGAAGTAACAACTCAAATGAAAATCTGCACTGGTGTAAGGATAAGTGACTACCTTTAGTTATATTATGGAATTATGTACTTTATGTTCCTTTTATTAATTTACCTTTACTGTATAATCTATGCATATCATGTAGTATAAATGACCAGCTGATTAGTAGTAAACCTAAATCGGGAACGGCCCTGGCTAGGCTTTTCCTTTCACCCCTTGGGCTACCCCCATGATAGGATTGACCCTGGTTAGGTGATTCTTTCACCCCTCGGGTTATCACCCATCAATAAGCAATATATTTTACCTTTCAATTACTTTTGAGATGATTCTTTTGGTGGTCATGATATTGGAGCTATAAGACTATAGATGTATCATGCAACATGAAAATAATCATACAAGAGAATATGACAATGAAAAGAGTACATTACACAATTAATGAAATGAGCATGAGATGAAATAACTCGTGAACTTTATTTAGCAATAAGAGCCCATGTAACTTGGTATCTATGTATGTATGCAGATTTGAAGGTGACTATGTATGGGAGCATATGAATATATGAAAGAGTGGAGACATGGTTAATAGTGGTGTCAGAGTTGGTAAGTGCCTTTATGTGCCAAGGAAGAATCTAGATTTCATGCCAAGTAATACAAAATCTAGTAGCCTTACATACCTCATTGAATAACCTCGTTATTACCTCGGAGTGACCATTTTTTCCCAAAATATTCATCTATAATATATTAGGACATAATACTAGTATTAGTAGTAAAGAAATACTTCTTGGCAGCCTAATATCATAAAAACTAACACTCGAGCAGCAAGCTTATAATTAGCAACCCAAAGGCATTCCTTCAACCTTTTCACTTATAATCATATTTTCTAACAATTATTATTATGTACATGTCATATACATATTATTTTAGACCCTTAATAGTCTTACAATAGTTCATAAGGTACAAGATATATCAATCTTTCCAACACATAAATAGGCAACATCACATTCGTATTCTCGCTACATTTTGACGTCAACAATGTTGAACCTGTTTCAACTTTACCCAAACTGTATCCAACATTTTACACATAAAACTAATCTTAAAATAGTCCACAAATAGTCTCAAATTAGGTGAAGGTCATGAAACAACAAATTTTAATTATCAGCCCATAAGTTTCTTTCAAGAGTACAATTAAGATATCCTATAATAAGTCACCTTTACGGACTATAACAGTGGTGAAGAAGCTTGGTTACATTACTATCAAACCAACCTTTATTACACACATAAGTCTTACTTCATAATACAGCCAACCAAGAAGAGAAAATTCTCTTAATTAACAAGAAAGGTGTACAACAATCCTTAGGATACATGCTGTCCAAAATTTCCAGCACATGTATAATTAGCTTATTTCTCTAGTTTTTATAAGCAAACCATACTAAGGGCATAAGTAGCTTTACTTACCTTTAAACTCAAGGTTTAGACCTTTTTTAGGAATCCTTGTAAGGTTGTAAGGGTTGTTTTTCACAAGTTGAAAGAGAGCAAAGAATAACCAAGAAAAGCAGATTCTTTTCTCCAAGTTGAAATGGTTTTAGGGGGCTGTCTTCATCCCTTTTTAAAATACCTATTGGCTGACTTACTTTTGATTTCTTAGCCTTATATATTACGTTGGTGATGCAGCTTCTTGTTCCTTTCACTTGGGCTTTAAGGGGCTCTAAATTGATGGGCCTTTGCTGCCCATTTTTTCCTCTCTCTTTAGTTACTTTGTGCCTAAATTATCAAATGAATTGTAATGGACTTGGGCCCTTTTTCTATTCTTCTTGGGATGCAAATATTATTCATTTATGAAACTACAACATGGGCCAAAATCACATCCTTAACTTGGAGTTTATTCTTTAGCAAACTTGGACAAACTCTGCGTTAGGCCTCATCTCCGTTTAGCTAGCAAATTTAAGCTAAGCAAGTAGGTGACTCACCTTTTAGCTTCCTAAGTCCTACAAGAACCTCACTTTTTTCACTTTATTTAAGGCCGTGATCTCCTTAATTTGACATAAAACTTGAATACACTAGATCCTTTTAAGCGTTAGACGCACATATCGCCCTCTAATATGAGACCCAAGCAATTTTAAAAATGGGTACTAATTTGACCAAATCATATCATGTTTCATTTGCATAGAACTAGTACATGCAATATGTGGGGTGTTACATCCTCCCCCCCTTAGGAACATTCGTCCTTGAATGTTAGCACAATTGAATAGGTTAACCAAGTTGAAACCTTTACTTAAACAAACTTTTGACAACACACTAAGTATTCAATCACACGTACCTATTAATGTCCCAACTCTGGATGTTGGACTTCCTCTTTCACTTCAAATAAGTAAGGGTATTTTGATTCATCGAATCCTCAGCCTCCCATGTTATCTCTTCTGCTTGTTAGTTTCTCCAGAGTGCTTTTAGTGAAGCTATTTCTTTATTTCTTAGCTTCTTAACTTGATGATCTAGAATAGTAATAATTACCTCTTCATAGGTGAAATCTTCAGTAACATGTACATCTTCAATAGGAGCGATACGGGATAGGTCACCTATGCATTTTCGAAGCATTGAGACATGAAAATCTGGACGAACCATTGAAAACTCTTGGGGTAGCTCTAATTCATATGCAACCTGCCCGAACCTCTTAATAATTTTAAACGGACTTATGTAACGTGGGCTCAGTTTTCCTTTCTTACCAAACGTCATAATCTTTTTCATTGGAGACACCTTTAAAAATACCCAATCCCCTACTGAGAATTCTAGTCCTCTCCTCCTAGCATCCGTATAGGATTTGTGACAATTTTGGGCTGTTTATAGCCATTGTTGTATTTTCCTAACTTTTTCCATGGCTTGTTGTACTAGATTTGGCCCAAGCAAGATGGTTTCACACACTTCAAACCATCAAATCTGTGACCTATATTTTCTTCCATACAAGGCTTCGTAAGTTGCCACCTTGATACTTGAGTGGTAGCTATTATTATAGACAAATTCAATAAGTGATAAATGGTCCACCTAACTACCTTTTCAAGTCCAATAGACAAGCCCTCAACATATCTTCGAGTGTCTGAATGGTGCGTTCTGCTTGACCATCTATTCAAGGGTAGAAATTGTACTTAAATTTACTTGTGTTCCTAAACTCCTTTGAAAGAAAACTTTGCAGTGAATTGAGCTTCTCGATTAGATATAATGGAGATTGGGACTCCATGTAGCCTGACTATCTCTTTGAGGTATAGTTTGGCATACTTTTCAGTTGTATAATCACTTCTAACTGGCAACAAGTGTGCGGACTTTGTGAGTCTATCAACTATTACCTATATGGAGTCAAACTTCTGAAATAAATCCATATTGATCATATCCCACATCCATATTGGAAGCTCTATACATTGTATATAGCCTCCTGGCTTTTGGTGCTCTACTTTGACTTGTTGGCAATTTGGACATTGAGCCACAAATTCTGCAAGGTCCCTTTTCATTCCTCCCCACCAAAACATTCCCTTCAGATCATGATACATCTTAGTTAATCCTGGATGGATGGAATATCTGAAATGATGCGCTTCTTCCATTATCCTCTTTCTTAGTCCATTAATATCGGGCACACATAATCTATTTTGGCAATAAAGTACTCCATATTGTGCAAGGTCAAAGCCCTTTATCATACCCTGACTCATTTTGTCTTTAAGTCATCATAAAATAAGATCCTCAAATAATTTTCCTTTCAAATCCATTACCAACGAAGACTCTGCAGAATTATGAACAACAACCCTTTCCTTTGGGGTTTTAAGAAGGTGAACTCCCAAACTAGCTAGGTTTCATAGATCCTTAGCCACCCCTTGACTTACCACGACCTGATCACCAATATTCATTATTGCCTTATAACTCATAGCATCGGCTACCACATTTGCCTTCCCTGGGTGGTAAAGTATATCAACATCATAATCCTTTATTAGCTCTAGCCATCTCTGCTGCCTTAAGTTTAGGTCTTTCTACTTAAAGATGTATTGTAGGCTCTTATGATCAGTATATATGTCAACGTGAACCCTATATAAATAGTGGCACCATATTTCCAGAGCAAACACAACTGTTGCAAGCTCATGATCATATGTTGAGTAGTTTTTCTCATGTGGTCGTGGTTGTAGATACATAAGCAATTACCCTACCATGCTATGTCAGTACATACCTTATGCCTACTCCTGAAGCATCACAATACACTGCATACCCCTCGGTGCCTTCTAAAAGTACTAGCATAGGTGTAAAAGTTAGCTTACTTTTCAGCTCTTGGAAGCTCCTTTCACAGGCATCATTCCATTGGAACTTGGTTGCATTATGTGTCAACTTTGATAAAGGTGTAGAAATAGAAGAAAAACCTTCAAAGAATCTTCTATAATAACCTGCCAACCCTAGGAAGCTCCGAACTTTTGTGGGTGTCATTGGCCTTGGCCAATCTTTCACAGCCTCTATCTTTTCTGAATCAACCCTTATTCCCTCATCAGACATAATATGACCCAAGAATGCCACTGATTTTAACCAAAATTCACATTTACAAAATTTGGCATATAACTATCTATCACGAAGAACCTGTAACACTTGTCGTAAGTGATTTGCGTGGTCCTCTTCTGATCTTGAATATACCAAAATGTCATCTATAAATACTATCATGAACATATCCAAGAACGGCTTGAATACCCTATTCATCAGATCCATAAAACTACTAGTGCATTCATTAGCCCAAATAACATAACAAGAAATTCAAAGTGACCATAGCGTGTTCTGTAAGCAGTCTTAGGTATATCTTTCTCCTTCACCCTCACTTGGTGATATCCTGATCTCAAATCAATTTTTGAAGAGCATTTGGCACCCTATAATTGATCAAATAAATCATCAATCCTGGGGAGAGGGTATTTATTCTTAATTGTCACCCTATTCAATTGTTGATAGTCGATACACATTCTCAAGGTGCCATCCTTTTTGCGTACAAATAATACTAGTGCACCCCAAGGGGACACACTAGGTCTTATAAAACCCTTCTCCAATAAGTCTTTTAACTACTCTTTTAATTCACGAAATTCTACCGGGGCCATTTTATATAGAGGGATGAAAATAGGTTGAATGCCTGGAAGTAAGTCAATACCAAAATCTATTTCTCCTTCTGGAGGTAAACTTGGAAGTTCTTCAGGGAACACATCAATGAATTCATTCACCACTGGAACTGATTAAAGAGATGGCAATTCTGCCTCCTTATCCCTTACCCTAAATAAATAACATATATACCCCTTAGATATCATCTTTCTTGCCTTAATATAAAAGATAAACTTACCCTTTAGCACCCAATATTGCCTTCTCATTCAAGAACTGCCTCATTTGGAAAGTGGAAGTACACTCTCTTAGTTCGGCAATCCACGATGGCATAGCAAGAAGCTAACCAATCCATATCCATTATAACATTGAATTCCACCATTGCTATCTCAACAAGGTCAGCCAATATATCTCAATCACAAAAAGTTACTACACAGTCGTAATAAACCCTCCTAGCCATAATAAATTCACCGATTGGTTTAAACACTTCAAATAGTTTGTTCAAGAGTTTAGGTATTCTCTTAAGCTCCCTAGTAACTAGTGTAGTGATGTATGATATTGTAGAACCAAGGTCAATTAATGCATATACATTAAGTGAAAAGATGTGTAATGTACCTGTGACCACATCGGGTAAAGCTTCCAAACTTTGCAGACTCCCCAAAATATAAATGTGATTCTAGACTCCGCTAGGTCTAGCTAACCCTCTAACACCTCTACCATAACCTATAGGTGTTTATTGACCCCTGCCTAAGAGAGAAACTGATGATGATGATGCAACAGTTAATCTAGTAGGTTGTACTATATCCCCCATGTGTCTCCTTGGGTAATCTCTCATCATGTGCCCTAATGCACCATACCAGTAATAAACATCTATACCTATATGACATATACCTGGATGACTTCTTTCACACTCTTTACAAGGCTGCCTATAAGTCATTTGTTGGCCTATCGAATATCCTGTTGTCTATGCATTTTGTCCCTTACCTTGTTGACCAAACTGATTGTTTCTAGACACTCAAAGTTGTGGTGGAGCACTAGTTGCAGAGTAGGAGGAGGATGACCTAGGTGGCTTATTAGAAAACCAAGGCCTAAGCCCAACTTGGGACGGTATAATCTACCTCGTAGATTTGGCCCTTTTGGCCTTCCCCCTTTCCAACTCTTGTATCCTTATTCTTTGCCTATGATCCTCCAATTTATATGCAAAAGCTTGCATCTTTTCTATATTAATGTCTTTATTCAAGGAACAATGGTACAGTCTCTAACAAGATATGAATCCAATCTATGCATATATGGATTAACTTTATCTGCCATAGTAGTAACTACATTAGGAGTATACCTAGCCAGGGAATTAAATTGAAAGTTATACTCCCTCACGATCATATTCCCTTGGTGGAGGTTCAAGAGATGATCTGGACGGGCCTCTCGAATCTCTAATGGCAAGTAATGGTCAAGAAATGCCTCTTTGAACTCCTTCCATGTAGTTGGAGGTGCATTTATACCCTTAGATTGCTTTCAAGCTTTATACCATAATATAGCCACACCCTTCAACCTATATGTCGCTAACTTGATAGCTTCTGTACCACTCATATGCATAACCTCTAAAGTGCATTGAATCTGATCAATAAAGTCTTGTGGATCTTTATTAGGATCTGACCCAGTAAAGGATGGAAGGTCCATATTAAAGAAGTCATGTATCCTCATGCTAGCTGTCCTATTCGCACCACCTGCACCTATAGTTGGGCATTTCTATCTTTGACCTTGGTCATTAACTATATGAGTCAATAGTTGGATTAGATTTCTCAGATCCTGCACAGTAGCATCAATAGGTGGTTCTGGGGAATTTCCCTACTTCCTGGTTCATCAAGAGCAGGAGGAGTTGGAGATATCTGTGACAGAGACTCATCTTGAGCCTCATTTCATTGTCTTACCTAACTACGTATACCGACCACCACTTCTACTTCCTTGCCTTTTCCTCTATTTTTCTTGGTTTCTGGCATACTTGTTAGACACAATCCACCTATTACACTTAGATCTATAGCACGATCTAAAGAATGAAAAGAAAATGACGTCATAAATGCCACGTAGCCTCCTGCTTATAAATGTGGTGTATAACATATTTTATAAACAAGATTCTACATAGACACGACTTTGTAGACTCCCTACGATAACCCGCTCTGATACCACTTTTGTCATACCTAAAGTACCATTAAGTCGGACTGGAACTCGTTGCCGATAAACCTCGGGAGAACCAACCTATATCCATACACTTCCTACATATATTATAAGGGATTTCTACATTCAACATCCCTTTAAGAAAGTAAACAATAATAACAAGCAAAAAGGAATTGCATATGGCTAGGCCATTGGGGCCACGTTGTCTAAAGTATGAGACATAACCACACCTTAATTTACATAGTCTACAAAGCCTCTAGATAAGAAAAAGTATCTGATAAGGGTCGGGACAGGCCCCGCCTCTACTAACTATACAATACAAAAATATAAGCTCTAGACACACAAAGCTCTGAAGCAACATGGAGCTTGGTACCAGCAGCTAGATGTCTTGTACTCCTAGTGGGGAGAGCTACTAGCATTTATACCTTCAGCATGAAAAAAAAGTCCCCAATAAGGGACGTCAGTATGAGATAATGTACTGAATATGTAAGGTGAGAAATATTGTATATGAAGTAACAACTCAAATGAAACTATGCATTGGTGTAAGGATAAGAGACTACCTTTAGTTATACCGTGGAATATGTATTTTATGTTCCTTTTATTACTTTACCTTTACTGTATAATCTATGCACATCATATTGTACAAATAACCAGATGATCAGTGGTAAATCTATATCGGGATCGGCATTGGCTAGGCTTTTCCTTTCACCCCTTGGGCTACCCCCCCGTGATAGGATCGACCCTAGATAGGTGATTCCTCCACCCCTCGGGTTGCCTTTTAATTACTTTTGAGATGATTCTTTTGGTGGTCATAATATTGGAGCTGTAGGACTGATGTTACATATGATATGCAAATAATCATACAAGACAATATGATAATAAAAAAGAGTACATTACACAATTAATGAAATGAGCATGAGCTGAAACAACTCATGAACTTTATTTAGCAACAAGAACCCATGTAACTTAGTATCTATATATGTATGCAGATTTGAAGGTGACTATGTATAGGAGCATATGAATATGTAAAAGACTGGATACATGATTAATAGTTGTGTTGGAGTTTATAAGTGCCTTTATATGCCAAGGAAGAATCTAGATTTCATGCCAAGTAATACGAAATCAAGTAGCTTTATATACCTCATTGTATGACCTCGTTATTACCTCAGAGTTACCACTTTTTCCCCCAAATGTTTATCTACAATATATTAGGCAATAAGACTAGTATTAACAGCAAAGAAATACTTCTTGATAGCCCAATATCATAAAAACTAACACCCAATCATCAAGCTTATAATTAGCGACCCAAAGGCATTCCTTCAACCTTTTCACTTCTAATCGTATTTTCTAACAACCATTCTTATGTACATGTCATATACATATTTTTTTAGACCCTTAATAGTCTTACTATAGTTCACATGGGAAAAGACATAACAATCCTACCAACATACAAATAGGTAGTATTACATTCGTATTCTCGCTACATTTGACATCAACAACCCCGAACCTACTTCAACTTTATCCAAACTGTATCCAACGTTCTTACACATAAAAGTAGTCTTACAATAGTCCTAAAGTAGTCCCAAATTAGGTGAATTTCATAAAACAACAATTTCCTGTTATCAGCCCACAAGTTTCTTTTAAGAGTATAATTAAGATGTCCTACAATAAATCATCTTTGCGGACTATGATAGTGGTGAAGCAGCCTGGTTACATTACTATCAAACCAACCTTTGTTAAACACATAAGTCTTACTTCATAATACCACCAACCAAGAAGAGAAAAGCCTCTTAATTAACAAGAAAGGTGTACAATAATCCTTAGGATACATGCTATCCAAAATTTCCAACACATGTATAATTAGCTTATTTCTCTGGTTTTTATAAACAAACTACATTAAGTGCATAAGTTGCTTTACTTACCTTTAAACACAAGATTTAGAGCTTTTTAAGGAATCCTTGTAAGGTTGTGAGGTTGTTTTTCACACGTTGAAAGAGAACAAAGAATAACTAAGAAAAGCAGATTTTTTTTGTCCAAGTTGAAATGGCTTTAGGTTCTGTTTTCATCCCTTTTTAAAAGACCTCTTGGCCGACTTACTTTTTATTTCTTAGCCTTAATATATTAAGTTGGTGAAGCAGCTTCTTGCTCCTTTCACTTGGGCCTTAAGGGGCTCCAACTTGATGGGCCTTTGTTGCCCACTCTTCTCCTTTCTCTTTAGTTACATTGGGCCTAAATTATCAAATGAATTAGAATGGGCTTAGGCCCTTTTTATATTCTTCTTGGGCTGAAAATATTGTCTATTTATGAAGCTACAACATGGGCCAAAATTACATCCTTAACTTGGAGTTTAGTCTTTATCGAACTTGGACAAATTCGGCGTTAGGCCTCATCCCTGTTTAGCTAGCAAATTTAAGCTACGCAAGTAGGTAACTCACCAGGTAGCTTCCTAAGTACTACAAGCACCTCACATCTTTCACTTCGTTTAAGCCTGTGATCTCCTCAATTTGACATAAAACTTGTATACACTCGATCCTCTTAAGCGTTAGACGTACATATGACCCTCTAATATGAGACCCAAGCACTTTTAAAAATGGGTGCTAATTTGACCAAACCATATCATGTTTCATTTGCATTGAACTAGTACATGTAAAATGTGGGATGTTACAAAGACAATGCAACCAGGCTCACCCTCATAGTCAAAATAGCAATAAAGAAGAGTGTCTCGATACATAATAAGAGAAACATAGCCCAACGTCCCAGGAATGGAGGGCTCACAAACTAGCTTGAATGATACCGAACTAGCCACGTGGAGGAGGAGGATCAACTTTGGCTCTAGTCCCTAATGGTGATATCATGTAGGCAAGAGTATGCATTAGTACATTTGAATGTACTAAGTATGTAGGATGCAATGAAATAAAAGATAGGCATCATAATTAAAATGCATAACAATAGGCAATAGACATCATATAACAGTATGACATGTATGATTAACGCTTAAGTAAAACATCCTTATTAAATCATGACTATATAGGATATCATATGTGTATAAGAGACCAAGCTAGATTTCCAAAGTATAAACCCCTTGGTAGGTTAGTGATGATAGTACCCATCACCCTAGTGTATGAGGCACAAGCCCGTCATCAAGGTTAGTGATAATAGCACCCATCAACCTAGTGTATGAGGTACAAACCCCTCATCAATATTAGTGATGATTGTACCCATCACCCTAGTTTATGGTAGAAATCCCTCATCAAGATTAGTGATGATAGCACCCATCACCCTAGTGGTTAAGACATTAACCCCTCAATTAGGTTACCCAGATCGGGCATGGTCTAATGCAACACTTTACATAGATTATATCCTATACATAAGCTCACTTCATCATCATATAGTCAATTATATCATATCTCATGCTTTGGACCTTCAACTCCTCAAGAATCCACATCCAGACATTTTATCAAACACTTAGCGTGTGTGTAATATGGTATGAAACCACGCAATTTTGATATGAAATCATGCAAGATAATTCATTGTAAAACCATCAATCAAAACCTTACAACACCTTCAAGCAATATACATCAAAACCCCTCATCAAATCTTGCAATAGTCAAAATATTTATTGCTCAAATCATAGCAAAATAGTCACAATTTCACATAGCTTTAACATAGTTGCAGTGAATTTCATAATAAGCAAGACCCATTTGTACATCAACTTTAAATCATTCAATTTGAGTAAAAGGAGGCTTGGGTATCATGGGTGAAAGGAACTCATGAAAGAAACCCACATACCTTAGGTATAGAGTTACTTGGAATTGAGATTGGGAAGAATGGAGGCTTGGAAATCATCTTGGAATCCAATCTTGTCCTTGGGTTTCCTTGAAATTGAATTGGGCTTGATGAAGGCTCTTGAGAGTATTTGGGAGTGTGATTGAGATGAGAGTGGTGAAATTGGGTCCTTAGGAATACAGTTTAGGCCATTTAGGAAGGTTAAGATATCCTAGAAAGTTAAAAAGGGTCATTAGAATAATTAGCATTTACGAAAATGCCATTAGTGAACAGATAGAAAAAATGACAAAGTGTGGCCTCACAGGAGGCTTGACTGGTCATGTGTGTGGAGTGCCTGTGAGACAAGACTTAGCCTCAAAATTGCAATTGGAGCACTTGAGAAAACATTAGCATCGACCTTACTTTGTCGGACCACTTCACGGGCCATATGGTGGTTTACGATCCGTTTAGTGGTCCATTGCACCACACTTGGACAAGAAAATGTGGCCAAGCCATTTCATCCCCCAGCCCCATGAGCCGTCATCCCTCACATGGCCAGTCAGTGGTGCGCCTGGCACCTTCCTTATTCAAAATCTCGCCTCATGCCAACCTTGCTCCTCTTGCACACCCCCACGACCCTCCACACGGTCAGTTGCAAGCCACACGGTCAGTGCCACTAGCCGCGTCACATTTCTTAGGCCAAAAATTATCTTTTCCAGACCCAAGCCATCCAAATGGCCCATCACACACCTCACTAGTCATCAAGCTGTCCGTTTGACACCATTGTACAAAAGGGTCTCACGAAAATGATCCAAACTCCTTCATCTGACATCGGAATAAGTTAATACTTACTAGTTACGAAGCTAACTCAAAGGTCAATCCATTCCTTAAGCAAAAAATGGACTTTTCTAGCCCTAACACATCCATAGGTCCCGTCCAAGTCAACACTGCTCATCAATCAAACTATCCGTGTGACATCACTATACAGGAAGGTCTCACAAAAACAATCATAATTGCCTCATTCGACCTCAGAATGAGGTCAAAACCAAGTGCATTGGGAATCTAACTTAAAGGGCTTTTATTTGACATGTTGTGGGCTGCCTAGTTCTAAGTGTAATAAAGCTATGCTCATTTAAAGTTGACCCTTGCATGAATCATCACCCAAAACTCAATCTTAGGGAAGTCTTGAACTCGTCTTGGTACTAGGAGTCTCCCATGAACCTAATACACCCCCAACCTAACTAAATGAGGCTTGAAACATAGATGCATAAGTGCATAGAGTTATGGGGTGTCACAACATCTCTCCCTTGGGAACATTCGTCCTCGAATGTCAAAGAAACGTATACGAGAGACATGAATAAGATAATTTCAGCCCATATAAGTATGCAACAATGCACTTAAACACCATTTTAAAATCTCAACATAAACGTAAAAGTCATCATGATCTTGTCAATGTGAATTTGAATGCATGCAAATGATATAGCGGTTGAAACATGAGACTTTGAATCACATGAATGACTTAATCATTATTTCAGGCTTGATTAGAGTGAATGACATACGAATATCACTCCCATAAGATCACTTCGGCTTCCTTGGAGACACCTTTGACTTGATGGTACTTTCAAGAGGGCCTTAATGAACACCACATCCTCATTAATCAACTTTTTCACTCATCCATCCAACACCTCTACTAGGAACTTCCCCTAAGCCAACTTGTCCTCCATATCACCCATATGTTAAAGAGTGTTATAGGATTAGAGTCACCAACATATCCCATCCACCTAGAAGCATGAAGAATCGGACGAACCATATCTACATACATAGGAAATCCCCAAACTTATCCAACCTTAGTAACCTCCCTCTACACTCTATAAGGACTCACAATCCTCAACTCAATTGTCAACCTTAAACACACCTAGCCCATTTGGTACCATACCCCGCCATCTCCCCCTTGGGAGACAGCCTCCACTCTATTATCTTTACCCACAATTTCCAATTCTAATAAGGAAAAATCAATGCCTTGCCTAAACTAGACCCTCCAACCAAAGTAATTTGGAACCACCAAGAACACTATAAGACCATTCTCAACTTCCTTCAACCTAACACCCTATCTAGCCAACCAACGGACTCTACTAGTCACCTCTTGACCACCATTACCACAATGCTAGGCTACCCATAGGTACCCTACTTAGAGCATCAACCACAACACTAGCCTTATAGGGAAAAACTAATCCACACTCATGCTATAATCCTTAAAGAGCTCTAACCACCTTCTTGTTACCCACCATTCACACTCAACATATTTAGAAAATAACCTCTCATTTCTCAAGACTTACAACACTACCCCAAAATGGTTCACACACCCTAGATAAATCAATACTTCATTGCTAGACACCACTATAAACATGACAAGGTAGGGTTTTAAGACCCTATTCAGGAATCCCACAAACACAACTGATGCACAGGCCAACCATACAACTCTACCAATATTCAAATGCTCACTCCTAGCCCAAAAAGACACTTATGGATAACACCTACCCTCATCCTCATATGGGGCAAAACTCGAATCAAGGATCAATGTTAGAGAAGGGCCTAATCTATCATAGTTGACCAAATAGATCCACTGACCTAACCATCATATTACAACCTTACGGGTCCTACACTCCTCAGAAGCATGCTATGCAAGTAGCCCAAACTACCCCCAAGACCTCCAACCCATTACGATAGGTTCAACCAAGATCACAAGACAAGGCTCAATGCAATAAGAACATGGGGCAACCCTTGAAGGTCAATTGCACCTTAAGACAAAAATGGACTTACCCCTTCACAACCACCTTACAAGCCTCCACACAACCACGGGTTATTAGGGAACTTGGGATATAATTCTATGGGTCCTACCACCCCTGAAGACACAATATGCATGCAACCATTCGATCCCTATAATGACATCAAAATCCACTATGCAAACTCCAACAAGCCACAAATCAAGACCTAATGCAATACAAACTCGGACCAACACCTATGAACCTTTTAGCAATAATACACAAAACAAAAAGATAGACACCAAAGATCCACACAATAACTTGGGCACACAAGAAGCCCCATTAGCAACCAAAAAGAATAGAGAAGAAATAGGGGCACATTGGGCCTATTAATGATGCACATCAAGGTGAGGGGAACTTTAACTTACCGGTAATAGCATCGGGCATCTCATCCCCCCTCCCCATTGAGCCACTTGATCAACATGACCACCTCGGCCCAAGAGTTGACCACCCTTACACCCCTTGAATAAATGGACAATCCACTAGCTTGTGACCCACTTTACCACATCCAAAGCAAAACACTCATGTTCCTCTGACATGGGCCACCGTAGTCCTTCCCACACCCTCAACACTTAGGATTAGTCATCCCACCATCACCTCTTTTACCCCTTTCATGCTTATGAGGACACCCTTTTACCTTATGACCCATCTCCCCACAACCATAACAAGTATTAGTGCCTCTCAAGAATGGCCTATTATGGCCTCTACCACATCTTGGGCACCAAGCATGAGGCACCACACCATCTCTATCGCTCCCCTTGTAACTTTGGAACCCTCAACACGGACTCTCTTGCCTCATTACCTCTTCCCCCACTACTAGAAGAGTCTAGGCTCATATCATAGATATATAGTATGACTAACAACACCTTTACTAGATAGATAAGAGCGGGGGCCAAGACAATACAACCGGGCTCACCCTCATAGTCAAAATAGCAATAAAGAAGAGTGTCTCAATATATAATACGAGAAACATAGCCCAACGTCCCTGGAATAGAGGACTCACTAACTAGCTTGAATGATATTGAACTAGCCACGTGGAGGGGGAGGATCAATTTGGGCTCCGATTCCTACATGGTGATATCATGTAGACAAGAGTATGCCTTAGTACATTTGAATGTACTAAGTATGTAGGATGCAATACAACAAGAGATAGGCATCATAGTCAAAATGCATAACAATAGGCAATAGACATCATATAACAATATGGCATGTATGATCAATGCTTAAGTAAAACATGCTTAGTAACTCATATTTATATAGGATATCATATGTGTAGAAGAGACCAAGCTAGATTTCCAAAGTATAAACCCCTTGGTAGCTTAGTTTTGATAGCATCCATCACACTAGTGTGTGAGGTACAAACCCCTCATCAAGGTTAGTGATGATAGAAGCCATCACCCTAGTATGTGAGGTACAAATCCCTCATCAAGGTTAGTGATAATAGCAACCATTACCCTAATGTGTGAGGTACAAACATCTCATCAAGATTAGTGATGATAGCACCCATCACCCTAGTGTGCGAGGTACAAAACCCTCATCAAGGTTGGTAATGATAGCACCCATCACCCTAGTGGTTGAGACGTTAACCCCTCAACTAGGTTACTCGGATCGAACATGGTCTAATGCAATACTTTACATAGAGTATATCCTATAAATAAACTAATTTCATTATCATATAGTCAATCATATCATATCTCATACTTTGGACCTTCAACTCCTCAAGAAATCACATCCGGATATTTTATCAAACACTTGGCGAGTGTGTAATGGGGTAAAAAACCACGCAATTTGGAGATGAAATCATGCAATAAAATTGATTGTAAAATCATAAATTAATACCTTGCAATACCCTCAAGCAATATACATCAAAATCCTTCATGAAATCTTGCAATAGTTAAAACATTTATAGCTTAAATCATAGCAAAATAGTCACAATTTCACATAGCTTTAACATAGTATGCAGTGAATTTCATAACAAGCAAGACCCAGTCGTAAATCAAATTTAAATTATGCAATTTGAGTAAAAGAAGGCTTGGGTATCATGGGTGAAAGGAACCCGAGAAAGAAACCCACATACCTTAGGTCTAGAGTTGCTTGGAATTGAGATTGGGAAGAATGGAGGCTTGGAAATGATCTTGGAATCCAATCTTATCCTTAGGTTTCCTTGAAATTGAATTAGGGCCTGATGGAGGCTCTTGAGAGGACTTGGGAGTGTGATTGAGATGGGAGTAGTGAAATTGGGTCCTTCGGAATAAGGTTTAGGTCTTTTAGGAAGGTTAAGATAGCCTAGGAAGTCAAAAAGGGTCATTAGAATAATTAACATTTACAAAAATGCCATTAGTCAACGGATGGAAAAAATGATAAAGTGTGGCCTCACTGGAGGCTTGACTAGTTGTGTGGCAGTCCATGGGTCATGTGGAGTGCCTGTGAGGCAAGAGTTAGCCTCAAAATTGCAATTGGAACACTTGAGAAAAAGTTAGCGTCGACATCACTTTGACCGACCACTTCACGGTACGTTTAGTGGTCCATTGCAACACACTTGGACAAGAAAATATGGCCAGGACACTTTACGTCCCAGCCTTATAAGTCGTAAGCCCTCATATGGCCAGTCAAGGGTGCCTGTGGCACCTCCCTTAGCCAAAATCTCCCTTCATGCCAACCTTTCCCCTCTTGTACACCACCACGACCCTCCACACGGTCAGTGGCTAGCCACACGATCGGTGCCACTGGCCGTGTCACATTTCTTAGGCCAAAAATGTCCTTTTACAGACCCAAGCCATCCAAATGGCCCATCACACATCTCACTGGTCATCAAGTTGTCCGTTTGACACCACTACACAAGAAGGTCTCACGAAAATGATCAAAACTCCTTCATCTGACATCAGAATGAGGTGAAAATAGTGTGCTGCGAAGTTAAATCAAAGGTCTTCCCATTCCTTAGGCCAAAAATGGCCTATTCAATCCCTAGTACATCCAAATTTCCCATCCAAGGGAACGCTGTCCGTCAAACTGTCCATGACATCATTGCACAGGAGGGTCTCACGAAAATTGTCATAACTCCCTCATCCGACCTCGAAATGAGGTGAAACCAAATGCATTGGATAGATAACTCAAAGGTATTTCATTTCACATTCCTTAGGCCACCCAGTTCTAAGTATGATAAAAGGTATTCTCATTTAAAGTTGACCCACATATGAACCATCACCCAAAACTCAACTCTTGGGGAAGTTCTATGTACTAGGAGTCTCCCATGAACCTAATACACGCCTAACCAAACCAAATGAGGCTTGAAACATGGATACATAAAGTCATATAGTTATGGTGTGTCACAATCACTTAGACTATTACTTAAGCAGATGTGGAACAACAATGAAAATATTTTCTTAGGGCTAAGGATTTGGAGAAAAAGGGGTAAGGACTCATTCCTACAAGGCGAATATTTTTTGAATTTCGCAACCTGACTTTAATAAACTAACTTAAAATACACTTTGACCAAGCTTAAAAAATAATATATAATCATTGGCGCAATTTTCATGGCAACATTTTTCTTCCTACTCTGAGAATAATTAAGTGTGCCTAATGATTTTATTTAAAGTTGTCTGCTTAGAAAAATTTTAATGGTGTGTTTAAATTTCCAATGCAAGATATTGTTATACCCCGTTTACTATTCTACTATTATTATTTTTTAATTATAATTATTATTTATTTATTTATTTATTTATTAAAAAAAGGATAGATTTTTTAAAAAAAAATAAAAATATATTTTAATTTACAAATGAAAATATCGAGCTCTTTAAATCATTAGTTTTGCAAAGGTAAATCATCAAAAGAAATTGTTTTATTAATTTTGACGTGGTAGCCTAAAGTTAGTCAGCAATTTAGGCCTTTCCAAGACATTGTAAATAACAAACAAGATGCACATATAGGTTAAGTAAAAAGGGACATCTGTCCTAGACGGACCCGACCCATGTGTCGAGTTTCACTAAGTCAAATGTGAACGATGCAAATAGGCGAAGCCTAATAAGGACACCCATGAAAGTATTTCAGTTTGACTAGGTCTAAACCTAACAGAAATAGGTGTCTAGACTGGCTTTACTCGAGCGGACGCTCGAACCATGAAGGGAAAATTTATTGGTAGCAGTGTTATTCCGACTTCGTTGCTGGTCCAACCCTCCCTAACATATGCAACTAATAATTCTTCACTGGGTGCCAAGACACTCCAGCTTTATCTCAACAGAAAGTAGGATTATAACTGCATTCCTAGCTACCCTATGCTTTTAAAGACTCTGAGGGCGTGCGCGAGAGAAGACAATTTATAAGTCATGCAACAATATCACTATAACACAAGTGAGCAAATACCACATTAAGCCAATGAAAACAATATAATCTAAATAATTGGAACAAGTATTAATCATATAACAAAGCTTGAATTTTGATTGTCCCCAACAGAGTCGCCAATCTGTCATACCCCTATTTTTTCGTGACATGTGAGTTTTGTAAAATAGGGTTTTTCAATTAAAGTGACGTTATTGAAAAGGAATTATATTTTGTTTATTCAAAGTTGTCACTTGGAATTGAGTTTTGGTGTTCCAAGTCACCTTATTTAAATCCCTAATCAAAAGGAAGTTGACTCTTTTATTATTGGTCTGCGAATATAAAGATCGCGTAAGGAATTTTGTTGATTGAGGGGAAGGTGTTAGGTACCCCTCGAGTCCCGTGGTTCTAGCACGGTCGCTTTTATCAACCTATGCTTGTCTTAATTATTTTTAGGATAAATT
>JAOTQJ010165413.1:0-26659 GCA_025642045.1 Solanum sejunctum | reverse complement strand
TGGGCTATTTGAAGGGGCTTGGAACTTACATGTGCATAGGCCTTTTCCCAGGGAAACCTGGGAGAAACAAAACCGTGTGCTAGTGCATGGGCGACCCATGGCTGGCAAAGCGGACAATATATGCACGTGTGGGGTCTGGGTTGTTACAATGGAATCCAAAGGAGAAAAAGTTAATCAGAAGTAGGGACGTCATGTTCTATGAAAGTCAGACAATTGATGACATTGAAAAACTCACAGTGTCTCAGAAGACACATATTACAGATCAGATGCCAGAAGCAACAACAGAACCATTCATAAGAAATGGTGATATTATGCCTAAAAATGTACCAGAAGTAGAAGATAATGAGAAAAGTAAAGGTGTTGAGCAGAGGGAGCCACAACCCCATCTGGCAGACGTTCCAGGACCATCACAAGGCCAAGATGATGGTAGATCTCCTCCAATTATTTCAAAAGTTCGTAAATCTGAATGAGGTCGAATTCCATTGAGAAGATATCCAGAATTTGAGTACCTTATACTTATTGAAGATAGAGAACCAGAGAGTTTCCATGAAGCAGTATCTCATAAGACAAAGAAAATTAATTTCTTGCAATACAGAATAAAATGGAGTCTCTGCAAAAAAATCATACTTATGAGATCCTAAAACTTCCACGAGGGAAGAAGGCACTGAAAAAAAAATGAGTGTTCAAGCTGAAAAAGGATGACAGCAGAAAAGTGGTGAAATACAAAGCACGGCTTGTAGTCAAAGGATTCCACCAGAAAAAGGGTATTGACTTTGGCGAGATATTTTCACTAGTAGTCAAGATGACTTCAATTAAAGTTATACTTGAAATGGTCGCAAATATATAAAGACAACTTTTTTTCACGGAAACTTAGAGGAAGAAAGTGATGGATTGACGTGTACAGAGTCACTGGTGTGGCATTAGGACCAAAGATCTGCAAAGGTGTCTTATATCGAAGCCTTCCTGTCATGTGATAGTACAGGCGGCGTATCACGTTAGACAATAACGGTACAAGATGAATTAGCAGATCAAATGGTGTGTACGAGGCCAGATATTGATCAGCAGTAGGAAGGGTGAGTCATTTTCTCTCCAACCCCGAGAAAGAGCATTGGGAGACAGTAAAGTGGATTCTCAAGTACCTTAAGGGTACAATGAAATTATGTCTTTGCTACGGGGGAGTTGATCCAATCTTGGAGGGCTATACAGATGCAGATATGGCCAGAGATCTTGATAGTAGAAAATCTACTTCAGGATTCATTTACACCTTTGTAGTGGGAGCTGTTTCATGGCATTCAAGACTACAGAAGTGTGTTGCTTTATCCACAACCAAAGTAGAATACATTGCTGTCGCAGAAACTGAAAAAGAGATGTTGAGGTTAAAGCGTTATCTCCAAAAATTTGGAATCAAGCAAAAGGAACATAAGGTACATTGTGATAGTCAGAGTGCTACGGATTTGAGCAAGAATTCCATGTACCATTCTCGTATAAAACATATTGATATTCGATATCATTGGATACACGAAGTGATGGAACGGCAACTGTTGAGATTAGTGAAGATCCATACGAAGGAGAATCCAGCTGACATATTGACGAAAGTGGTAACTCGAGAGAAGTTAGAGCTATGTAAAGATATAGCTAGGATGCTTGTTTTGGATATGGCTGGAGGGGGAGAATTGAAGAAATTTCAGCCACATTGATTCAACAAAAGTTGTTGTCAATAATTATTGAGTTGAATAAGTCCAACAAATTAAATTCAATAATGGTTGCTTGTTCAACAATGGCAAGTTCAACAATGGTTGCTGTTAAAAATGGTGGCTGGCATTGTTGAATATTATGTTCCCATTATGATGTCACCAATGACATCTATGGGGGGTAGAATTTTCTTTATAAAAGGAGCTACTGAGCTCCTTCATTAAACATCACCCAGAACACTAAGACAAGAGTGTAATGTGTGAGGCTGAGAGATGTTTTGTAATCTATTCTTGTAAGTAATAGAAGAAATCTTTCTCGCAAATTTGTGTTTACATTGTGCCTTTGGCTTCAACAAATATCGACCTTAAATATCCTCATTGGGATGTATTTACTATATGGAGTTCTCATTCGAATTTAATTCTTTAGTATGAAAATGTGATAATAAAAAAAAAGAGTGAGAATATAATGAAAGAGAAAAAAAAAGAAAAAATTAAAATTATTTTTTTGCGTTCATATTGTAATTTATTTAAGCAAAAAATAACAGTACATAGTAATTAATCATAGCATATTAATATTCTTTATCTTACTTATGTAATCATATCAAAACAAACTTTTTCAAATTTATTTTTCACTTTATAAGTTAACCTAATACTCATATTTATGTGAAAATCGATCCTTATTAGATTTTCAGTTAAGTTTTTCTTTAAGTTCAATTCTTATAGTCAATTTATGTTTTAATTCATGTGTTATTTAATGATATATTCAATCTTATCTATATTATATTTCTTGAAAAACACTATATTAATATTCATTTTAAATTATCCTCTAATAATTTTTTAATATTAAATATTTTAGTTATTTTATTTTTTTATTAAATAAAAGATAGCTACACTCAATTTTGATAAATTAAAAAAAAAATAACTTTTCAAATTATTTTCAAAAATGAAAACACTCAACTAAAAAAAGTAGATCATTTCATGTTATAGCATTGTTTAATAAATATCGTTCAAAAATATTTTGTGACTATTAATAATTTATCACTTGAATTACTTTCATTGTCCATTATACTTTTTATTATCACTTTATTTCTATTTTCTCTTTGAATCTTTCAAATAATGTTGGTACGATTTTTAAGAAAAATAATTAAATATGAATAATTAATGTGAGACTAAATGAATTGTAGTATGATTCACCAAAATAAGAAAACATTCTAATCAAATGAACATATAATAAGTAATATAATTTTTTAAATTAAATGGTAAAAAAAGTGTTACATTTCAATTTTATACTTGAATCTTTGTAAGAAGGATCAAATGTACTTCTACATAAATTTTTTAATAATAATAATTAAAATTAAATTAAATTTTCATGTTAGCCAAAAAATATATATCTAAGTCGTTTATATATTTTTTTCCTAATACTCAAAATAAATATATTTGACATTGATAAAAATGAAACATATTTATTTTAAGAAAATAATATAGTAAGACTTTAATTTGTGGTTCTTCTCCATGTTTGACCATGAAAACATAACAAATAATTAATTTAACTAATCATTAATTGTATTAGAAATACAAGTCAAGAATACATTTAATTCTTAAGATAAAGGGGAAATATGTCCAAAAAAAATTCTTTTATCATTTTGGCCAAATTTGGGATGATTTTTTAGGCCAAAAGGATTTTTCCTTTAATATAATATAATATAAAAGATATACTAAATTGGATATTTTCAATTGGAGATATAGTAATTTGATATTCAAATTAAGAAGTTCTTGCTTTTAAGATAGTATGCATAAGTATATATATGCATACTAATATATGATACATTTATTAATTCAAATAAATTATTTAAATAAAATTTACTGAACTCAATCAAATCCGCATGTACGATTCACTCATGACATCTCTAGTTAAAATTTTAGAAAAAAATAAAATTAAAGTCAATATTTAATATAAAAAGTTTATATCTTTGATTTTTACTACTTACAAAGATTTAATTTTCTTCAAATTTCTATTTGGTTCTTTGAACTCGTCCTGTCCCATCCCGCATTAATTTTAAAAATAGTTCCTTCAAATCAATCCCACCTCGCATAGCGCTAATAGGGTTGTCAAA
This sequence comes from Solanum sejunctum, assembly GCA_025642045.1. Taxonomy (NCBI): domain Eukaryota; kingdom Viridiplantae; phylum Streptophyta; class Magnoliopsida; order Solanales; family Solanaceae; genus Solanum; species Solanum sejunctum. Next base: position 22,854 of record JAOTQJ010165413.1, on the reverse strand, counting down.
TGGGTGGGTTGGATTGAAATTGATGAGGTTAAAATGGACTGAATTAAATATTGAGTTGGGTCTTGATTCACTCAAATATATAATGGGCTCAAATGGGCTAAAATTTGGTTGGGTCATGCCCCTTCTAATTTAACTCGCTTAATTTAGATTAGCATTAGACATACAAAACAGATAATACATTAGACTGAAGTGAAAAATTTTATTGGGTTCAATTCAAAATTATTTTATAATGGATTAAATTGTATTGAATTTAAAATGAGCCCAATTCTAAATCATACTGAACCCAACTCATAAAATTATGAGCGAGTTAGATGAATTACTTATATTTTGACTTATTTTGTCACCTCTAACGCTAAACATATCTCGCCTCGCCTCGCCTCATTATCATCGCTACTCCCGAATACAATAAGTCAATGGTAGGATCATCCCTACTCCTGATTACAAAAGTCAATAATGGTAGGATCATCCCTACTCCTGAATACAATAAGTCAATAATGTTTATCCTACCATATAAAAGGTTGTGGAAATTACAATCATTAGGTTCACTCAGAGAATAAGTAATTTTTCTCCTTGAGTTCTTTGGAACTTTGGCCAACCACACATTATTTTCTTGAAATTGACATTATTTTAAGAGATAAATTAGTAATGCATGAGATTATTTTTTGTCAAGTGTCTGATTCATTGCTTTTTATTTAATTTTGTATTTGGTTTAAAACTCTACAAAAAGTTTCTTTTCAGTTATATCCTTAAATTATTATGAAATTTTCTATTTTATGTAATTTGATCAAAGTAGATTATTTTATTCTGACTTCTAACTAGTTAGGAGAATAATTTTGTCGCCATGTTTGTAATTTTCTCACTTGATTATTTGAGGATAAATAATTGTGATCTTACTAAGTTGATTACTCATAAAACACCAATTTTCAATTGAAAATAGTCAAATTTACCCTTCACATTATTGAAATGGCTCATATTTGCCCATTGACTTAACGGTTACGTAATTAATTTTTACGTAATCTACCCATATCCCTCTCATCTCGATCTAAGATTTGGCCTGTTGTGGTGGCTCCTGTTTTCTTCGCAGCTGTTTTCTTCTAGGATACTCTTAGTTGGGCAGCAAATAAAGACAGCTATACATTCTTCTCTTTCCACGGATTAGTATGGATGATAACTGTATGGATTTGTTTCTAATGAAGACCAACTGCTATACATTACTAATGAAGCAAGCTGATCAATGGGATGATAACTCAATAAATGAAATGCTCAGCCTAATGTATGTAACTGCAGGTTCTTAAAGCTTAGATCATGAATCGAAATAAAAAAGAGGTTGGTTGTTACGTAAATTAAAGTTGAAATCTGGTCATATTCTATGTCGAAAACAAAATGGCAATTAAATTGAACATAACAACCATGTGCAATGATGTTGAAACCTAGATCCTAAGAAGCCAAATCTTAGATCCTAAGAAGGAGATGAGAGGGATATGGGTAGTTTACGGCTGGGAGGGATATGGGTTAGCAAGGAAATGAGAAATGAAAGAGATAGAAATAGCTGCCAACAAATTAATTTAGGTTAAGGTTGAAAAAGGTTTTGGTACATTTATAAACGGGTGGGTTAGGAATTGGGGTGGATTTTTTTAAAAGAAAAATTAAATTTGTTAAATATTTAAATATCCAATAGAAAGGAGACACATCATCAGTCAAAAATTTAATTACGTAGCCGTTAAGTCGAAGGGCAAATATGAGCCATTTCAATAACGTGGGGCATATTTGGCCCAAAAGGTAAATAGAGGGTATATTTAGCCCATTTCATATAGTTGAGGGTAAATTTGACCATTTTTCGATTTTTAATTTAATAAAGATAAATCATCTACTTCTACAATTGAGAAGATGATAAACAATTAAAACTGAATAAACCATCTAGTTGTAGTTTTAATATGATGTTTATATCTTAAAAGATAACTCGACTTTGAAAATTTATCTAACATAGTCATTGAACTTTGTTTTGTATCAATAAAAATCAGTCAATTACGTCTTTGTATCAACAAAATCACTCAATTAAATTAATTATTAAAAAAAATAAAAATTGACATGGCAAAATATTTTGTTTATGTTATGTAAATATGAAGCCACAAATACATAAAATTTAAAAATTTGACATGATAAATTTATTATTTTTTTTATATTATGCAGATATGAACCCACAATTAAATAAAATTTGTAAGATAATTTACTTAAATAAATTTACTATTACAAAACTATAAATATAAAACAGAAAATCAAGAAAATATAAAAAAATATAAAAGAATTTGAGGGATATTTTTTACTTTACATATTTAATCTCATGGTATTAAATCCTATGTATTACTAATACCATCAAATGAAAGTTATTAGTTAATACCATCTATGGTATATTAACTAATACATGAATTAGTTATACATGGGTCCAAAATTCCTACCAAACGTAGCATTAAATAACATCATATATAATACATGAATGATTTCTCCTAATACCTCCTTTCAAACCACCCCTTAAATATCTTGGTGCTATATAGTGGGAGTAACTTTGGTCACCACACAAATCAAGCTTCCAAATCCCTTTGAGGCATTTTGTTTCCAAGTGCATAGTATTATCATGAATAAGCATATTGTCTTATTGATTCTCCTCTTTTTAATTCACATTACTTTGTTTCTATATCAATTGCTTTCTCAAATGAAACAAACCAAGAAGCTTTACTATCATTCCAGAATCTTGTTACAAGTCCAACTCCTTTTCTAGCCAAGAATTGGACCAAAAATGCTTCTTTTTGCTTTTGGTTTGGTGTTACTTGCAGTCCAAAAAGACAAAGGGTTGTAGCTTTGACTCTTCCTGATTTGCAACTTCAAGGCACAATTTCTCCATCTTTGGTCAATCTGTCCTTTCTCAGAGAGTTCAAAACTATAACTTCCATGGTGACATCCCTTACGGCATTGGCCACTTGCCTCGCTTGCGAGTGATTGATGTTCAAAACAATCAGCTCCAAGGAAGTATCCCATCAAGTCTATTTCAACACCGAAAAGTTCAAAAAATTTCATTGGCTTCCAATAAACTCGATGGTGAATTGTGGAAAGGTCCATGGTATGTACTCGAACTCAGAGTCTTGGATATCTCAAACAATAATCTGACAGGTATAATCCCTTCTTCTGTTGGAAATGCCACAAAATTGATGAAATTTATTTTGTCTGATAATAGAATCAATGGCAACATTCCAAAGGAGATGGGTAATCTAAGCCAACTTACAGAGTTATTCTCGGATAACAATCAGTAAACAGGTTCCATTCCTACAGTATTGTTTAATATCTCATCGCTACGTACTGCATCTCTGACAAAGAATAGCCTTTCTGATCCTCTTTTGCTTGATGAAAACAATGGTTTTACAAATCTGGAGTTTATAAGTATATCAATAAATCAAATTTCTGGTCACATTCCTTGTAATATTTGTCAACTCAGAGAGCTCAAGATTTTGTCCATATCCTATAACAACATAAGTGGTGAAATACCCAAAAATATTGATTGCTTAGGGAAGCTGGAGGAGTTTTACATTGGAAGTAATTCCATAAGTGGGACTATTCCTATTTCATTGGGCAACATATCCTCTCTGAAACTTCTTAGTGGTTCACTAGACAAATTGGAAGGCCATATTCCTCTAGAATTAGGAAAGTTATCAAATTTGATTCAGTTGGACTTTGAGCATACATATCTTACCGGTCAAATTCCAACAGATATTTTCAATATATCCTCCCTGGAACTCCTTTCTTTCAATAGCAACAAACTCTCAGGGAGAATTCCAGCCACTACCGGTCTTCATCTTCCAAACCTTAAAGGACTTTTCTTGGCAGACAATCAGTTCAAAGGGGAAATTCCTCCGTACACCACAAACGCTTCCAATCTCGGGAACCTAGTGCTAGCTCACAACTTTTTCACTGGCAATATTCCTACAAATTTGGGAAATCTTCAAAAGTTGCATAACTTGTTTCTAGATATTAATCAACTAACCAATGAACCTGGTAAGCATGAGCTATCATTCTTGAATTCTTTAGTGAACAGTAGGATGCTCCGATATCTATCTGTGGGTGCCAATCCGTTGCATGGTGTTCTACCTGGTGCTATTGGGAATCTTTCATCTGCTATCGAAATATTTGATATAGCAGATGCACACATCAATGGCCTCATACCCACAGGTATAGGTAATTTGAGCTCTTTTACGACCCTATACTTGGGAAGCAACAAATTGAGGGGGAATATCCCTTCCGAGGTCAGCAAACTTAAACAACTTCAAGGTCTAAATCTATCTACTAACAATTTAGATGGGCATATTCCCCAAGGAGTCTGCCACTTATCTAATTTGGTTGTGTTAGCTGTGGATAGCAACAAGCTCCCCGGAATGATTCCAGAGTGCATAGGAAATCTTAGCATGCTACAGACTCTTTGGTTGGGTTCTAACAAATTCTCTTCAAAGTTTCCATCGAGCATTTGGAAGATGAGTGGTCTTCTCTATCTAAACATGTCCTGGAATTCTATAGAGGGCGAAGTTCCACCAGATATTGGAGGACTGAAGGCTATTGTAAAACTAGATCTTTCCAGTAACCACTTTTCAGTTAACATAACAAACAGATATGGGGAACTCCAAAACCTGAAGTTGCTTAACCTATCCAACAACTCTTTTTCAGGCCCAATTCCATTATCCTTTGCCCACTTAATAAGCTTGGAAATCTTGGATTTGTCTGTAGATTCCTTGTCAGGTACTATCCCTAGGTCATTGGAAAAACTCAAGTACCTTGGAGTCATCAATGTTACATTTAATGATTTAGAAGGTGCAATACCTAGTGGTGGTGTGTTTCCAAATTCCACTCTGCAATCTTTCCTAGGAAACAAAGGTCTATGTGGAATGCACATATTGGAGGTTCCTACTTGTGCTATCGCTAATCCCAAACAACAATCAAAATCTAAGGAGCTTGTGCTAAAGTTGTTACTCCAGTGGTTATTTCATCTTTTTTGATATTTTTGTTGGTTTCTATTTGGATAATGAAACGACAAAAGAAAGGAAAGTCAAAAGACGTGGAAAAGGTACTGGAGATCAGGACTTATCAATTGGATTCTTATCACGAGATTCAGTGAGCAACAAACAATTTTAATGAATCAAATCTAATTGGTGTGGGAAGTTCTGGCTCTATGTACAAAGGCACATTATCTACTGGAACTGTGGTGGCCATAAAGGTTCTAGACTTGGAAAATGAGCAAGTATGCAAGAGGTTTGATACTGAATGTAAAGTGATGAGAAATGTTAGGCATAGAAATCTTGTCCCCGTAGTTCCTACTTGTTCTAGTGACTACATAAGAGCCATTGTTCTACAATATATGCCTAACCGAAGTCTTGAGAATTGGTTGTACAAAGAAGAGTCCCACTTGAACCTCCTTCAAAGAGTCACCATAATGCTTGATGTGGCTATGGCAATTGAATATCTACATCATGGTCATGACACTCCGATAATTCATTGTGACCTAAAGCCAGCCAACGTACTTTTGGATGAAGAAATGGTGGCACATGTTGGTGATTTTGGCATCTCTAAGATTTTTAGCTATAAGCAAGTCCATGGCACATACCGAGACATTGGGCACTCTTGGTTACATTGCACCAGGTACACAAGTATCTTCCACCTTTATCTCATCATGAGACCTTTCTCTTTGATTCTCTTTAATCATACTTGAACCCTTCCAAATTCTAGAACTAAATAAAAATCAAGTGTTTGTTGCTACATAATTATATATTGTTGTTTACCAAAAAAACATTATATATTGTTAAATTTCAAATGAGTAATTCTATTTTCATTTTTGGTTTTTTAAGAATATGGCTTAGAGGGAATAGTGTCCACTAGTGGTGATGTTTATAGCTATGGCATCATGCTAATGGAGGTTCTAGCCAAAAAAAGACCAACGGATGAAGAGATGTTCAATGAAAATCTTAGCTGAGTGAGTGGATAAGGCGAGCACTTCCAACAACTATGATGGAAGTTGTGGATGCCAATCTTTTTTCCTGAGGAAGCATAGATCACTTCCAAAAGTGGAATCTGCATAGCCTCCATGATAGAATTGGCTTTAGACTGCACAAAGGAAATGCCAGAATCAAGGATAACCATGAAAGATGTAGTCAAGAGGCTTAACAAAATCAAGAATACATTTTTGGGAATGTAGAAGATGGCATCTCCTTAAGTGGTGCTCTTTCCGAGCTGCAAGTTAATATGTTGCTTTTTATTACCTACCTAGTCTTTTTAATAAAGTCATTCCTGTTACTTGAGAGTTCTGTAATGTATGTATTTCTAAATGTTGTATGTCCTCATATTGTAATTTGTTTTGTTCCAGTAATTTACAGTTTGAATGCCCCAATAAAGTAAAAGCAAATCAAGAAATAATATGGAAGTGTTTAACCGGATGGTTTTGATTTTTGTTTGCGAGCTTGAAAATCTCTCTTCCACCTCTTTACGCATCTCCTTCGTATTTTTGATTTGTTAGCTTCTTCCTTTGTATTCAACAGTTCAATAAATGTTTTAACGAGTTAAGACCTCTAAGTTTATATGAATCAACATAATTACTATTATCATTAAAAATAATGTTTGATTTCATCGTACTGTGCTCTATAAAGAGCAACTCTTCTCAAACTCTCACTCAAAAGACTCTCACAATTGGAATATTCTAAGGATTCTTTGAGCACAGTCACTTAGTTACAGAAGTGGAAGTGCAATACGAAAGGACACAGAGAGAAGCATCAGTTGGACTCAATGAATTGTGAGGGTGAATCGGAGACTAGACCAATGATTCAATATATTTTTGCACCGTTAGTGCATGAAACTTAAACTCAAATTCTAATTTCAACCACCCCCTTACCCCAAGTTTTTTTGGTATTTCATCAGTTGTCCCTTTGGAAAGGTAGAAAAGAAGGGTAGAGCCATCCTCAGGTGATGAAGCAAATTTCTCAACAAAAGTCTGCCCAGACAAGTACTATTTGAGAACAAACAAATTTAAGACACTCTCAATAACAGATTTCAGACAAACAACATTATTCACATGAAAACTCATTCCATATCGTAAGACTATCTTAAAGAAATGAACATAATAGCAAGCTTAAGAATTAAAGGCAATGGTTCAGACTTCAGGATAGAGAGCAGCTGCAAAGTGGTTTAACTGCTAATAGAGATGCTAGCAAGTGGAAGAGCCAGACTGAACCAGAAACTCCAGTCTAATACAATAAACCTAAACAATTGAAATCTTCATCTTCCGCAATAACTCCATGATGACAAAGAGGGATGCAGAACTGATTTCTCGATCATAAAAGAAAGCATTTAATAAATATGCACAGCACTAAACAGGCTAAGCCTGTAGAGAGGTCACAAGTTCTATCAAAGTCTCTAGAAGATTTTTAGTTTTACACCAAAATGCTACAGTAATAAATATGAAAACTTCTATTTCAGGCTAAGAATGGGTTGAGACATGCAGGAGACAGACCAAATGTCAGTAATGGCTTAGTGATGAAAAAAGTATACAAAGGCTTCTTAACTGAAGAATCAAGCACCAACTTCCTTTTCATATATTAGTACTTTATTGCTGGATTACTCTGTCAACCTCAAATATATAGAGCAAAATTTAAAGAAAATAGAACTACAAGCAATTAGTAAATAATGTTATAGTTTCTTTCAACTAAGTATGTCAGTCAAGATATTACTTCAAATTACTATAATGTAACTCTACTGTATGTGGCCAATTTTGAAAACATAAGAGAAATAACAAATATTCATTAACTAAGATTTGAACTTCTGGGGTTTATTAATACTACCTTTTTTCCTCTTAAGAGAAAGAATCAACAAACTGCAAGGACTCACTTTTAGCGTGCATCCCTACGCCTTCCTTCACCTCAATCATTTTTTTTTCTTCACTAGCTTCTTAGTTGATCCCATGTCCTTCAAAAGTGTGGTATCTGGATCAGTCCCATCATCTTTGCCCTTAAGAGCCCTCTCACAACGCTTATCTTTTGGTTTCTTCAAGTGCAGCTCATGTTGAGGATCAGTCAAATTCATTGCCTCCTCCCTTGTTACCAATGCGAACCGCATGACCACTTCTACTAAATGTTGATTCGCTGTGGCATGTAATGGTTCAGAGACGCTTAAAAGCTCTTCCACAAGTACTAACGGTTGATCTGCTGAGTCACACAATGCCAATTGTTCCACTTTAGAGGTACTTACTGATTTAGGTTCACCTGTGCTTTTGCTCCAGCGTTTCAGTTGTCTTTGGGCACGATCTGTTTCAACTGAATTCTCAATGGACAGCTGCTTAGGTTCTGATGAGCTCTCCATTGCTAACTTTACTTGTGTCCTGTTTCTACCTGAAATAGGTTGTTCGTTTGGAGTTAGGGTTCCTTTCCTTGCGCCCTAGTAATTGTCCTATTTGTTTGCTGCCAGCCATGGTGCTTCTTTTGCTGCTTCTTAGTCTTCAACAGATCCTCAGCAACAGCCTCCTCTTTACTAGGTCTTCAGAACTCTGATGCAGAACCTACTGATGAAGAGGTACGTGCTGTGGCATTCTCCAACACCAGCAACTCAAAACCTGGAGGTGCTTCAAGACTTAAAAGTTACTAATATCAGCTGCTTCCTCAACTGTGTGCTGCAATTCCAAATCCTGTAAATGCTCAGTCTCTTCTGTCATCAGAAACTTCAATAGGCATAGATCCCAATAGCAATGGAGGATTGCAGTATGATCCTTCAGTTGTTCTTTCCCTTTCTGTTTAATTTCTGCATTCCCCCTTTTCTTCCTCTTTCTATTTTTCTTTGGATTCACGCTTCCGCTGTCACCAGGAAGCAAAAACCATCCATCAATCATAAGGATTTCTCCGTTGTGAGTCATTTTCTGTAGATGATGTCTGACCGCGGTCGTGTGATCCCATGGCAAACTTTCTTGATAAAATCAGATATCGAGTCTTCACTGGAACCCCTTTTTTCATCCAATTCCTGCAATGCTTTTTCAATCATCAATAACATTGGATTAGACCACTGTGTGGAAACTTGAAAAAAATCCAAATTTCAAAACTATTCATCGTTAGAGAAATAGCCAATGAAGTGTGGAGGTTTGAACTTGAAATAGCGAATCTTTTTTTAATAGACTTCATATTTTTTAACCCAATTAAAACAAAAAAAAAAAAGATTAATGGGGAGAAGCAGAAGAATCTGAGTTACCCCAACACTCAAACTGAAAGCTATAACCCAAAAAATCATTATTTTAACCCACATTGACAAACTACAATCAACCCAATTTAATTTTTTTCAAGAAAAGATTGATGGGGCACAGCAAAACTTCATACAAATCAGTTCCAACAACTTTATATGAAGAGATAGAGTTACCCGAGGATGATCAGGAGTAACACGAATGGCATTTTGGGTGTCTGTTAAAGGTGCATTTGGTTCACTGTTGCACAATTTCACAGCTGCTCCTATCAACTTCTCCATTGATATCTCCTCCTCTTGCCGCTGCTGCTGCACAATTTCATAATTTTAATATATTTTTAAAAATCTTTTTAGTTATTTGAATTAATACTATTTTTAAATAATATACATTACTCCGAAATTTCAATTTGTATTGCACATATAAAATTCTGACTATCAATTAAAATTTATATATATATTCTTTAAATTATTCATAGTTGAACTAGTCGAAGAAATGATTTATTAAGAGTAATATCGTAAGATCAAGCAGGTGAAACAGACACATAAACTAACAGTTGCTTTTAAAAAAAATAATTTATTACGGATAATATTATAATTTCATAATTGAAGTAGATCAAAAAATAATTAAATAACAATTAATAGAAATGACATAATAAAATTAAGTAAACATTTTAATAGTCATTATAAAATTAAGCAGATATGTTATAGTCATCTGTCTGCTTCAAACAGTTGAAGCTCAACTTAGGCCCATATTAAAATAAGAGAATTTAAAAAATAAATCATTAATATTAAAGGTAAATAAAGTTTGTCGTTAGCTCCTATATTCCATTTTAGTTGTCATAGTTTCTATTTTTAGAGTTAAACTATATAAATTTTAACTAAAATTTTAAGATATATTTTTTTATTATATTGTCATGAAAAAAGGTGCAATCAATAATACTTTTCATATAATTATTGAATATCTAAATATTTTATTTGAAAATTAGTCAACCTAATTTTTAAAAAGCCAACATGACAATTAAAAAGAGATGGACGGAGTAAATTGTAGGTGAAAAAATAAAAACTTTATTTTTACCCATTAGTTTACTCAACTTTCTCCTTTTTTTCACGTTATTTAAATTCCATAATTTTACTGAGTGAATGAATGACTAATGTGTATATCGTAGCTAAAAATCGATTTGTGATATAAAGATGCAAATTAGAGTTGTCACTCAACGATATTTTTGCAAAACTTCCTTCTAAAACATGAACAAAATTAAGTGATAAATTATAATCTAGAATTTTTCTACAAAATTGCTATAAATTGATTGCACATTCCAATAATTAGACTAAAAGTGCATCGGGTTTGCTCTTTTAGTGTCATTGGTGATTATATGATCACATATTACATATGTGGTTGAGTTTGCGTTTACGCTGAACATGAAAATTCATCAATATGGTTGACGTTGAGATTTGAAAAAAGACTTAAAAAGATTATTTTGGTTCGATTATTTGACTTTAAGGTTAGGAAACAGTCTCTCTACTTCTCTGAAGTAGCGGTAAGGTCTGCGTACAATCTCTCCTCCCCAGACCCTACTTGTGGGATATTACTGGGTATGTTGTTGTTGTTGTTGTATTCGACTTTAAGGAACTTTTAACTATTCAAATTTGTAAAATGAATTGAGAAACCAAGATATATAACAACAACATACCCAGTGGGATCCAACAAATAGGGTTTAGGGAGGGTAAAACATACACAGGTGCAGATTTAGGTAGAGCCAAAGGGTGTCACGTGACATGGATTCGTCAAAAAAAATTACTAAATATACATATATTTATATATTAAAAATAAATATACAGGCTAAAATAATTAAAAGGACTTTGTTTGCAACAATTTGTTTCTAGCTTAGTGGTTAAGGTGCATGGGGATGAACTAATTGTCTTGAGTTCGATTACCCATAGCTATTTTTCCCTTCTTTTTTCCCCTCTTAAAATGTAACAGTTTTTATCTCCTTCTTTTCCCCCTTAAATCACTTTTCTTTCTTTTTTATTTTATTTTATTTTTTTTCTCTTAAAGATTAGCCTTAGGAAATAGCCTCTCTACTTTTATGAGGTAATGATAAGGTCTGCGTATAATTTATCCTCCTCGACTTCACTTGTGGAATTTTACTGGATATGTTGTTGTTGTTGTAAAGATTAGTCTTAAATGTGCAGTTTTTTTCTTTGCTTTGTTTTTTTCCTTTAAATTTTAGTCTTGAATAACCTACAGACCCATTCTAATTCATTCAAAATCAACCTATTGCCTTTTATTTTAGAAATAGAACTAAAATAAAATTTAAAATCTTTATACATTTGTGACTTGTGAGTTTCTTAAAAACAAAGTTCTTGTCCATCAATCATCCTCATTCGGCATGTCAAAATCTCTATATCATGTTAGTATTTTTATTTTATTTTTTTATTATATGCCTATATTTTTTATTGTTATTTGTTCATGATAATAGTTTTATTGTTTTCTATTTGTTTATTATAATGAAGTAATTTAAGATTCATTCAATTGATAGTTAAATTTACTTATATTTTATTTTTTTATTTTTGGATTTGCACATGACGAATTGACTATGGATCATTTATTATATTATCTGCAATCCTCTTTTATTTGATCCTAAATTACTAATTAGGTAGATTATATGATCCTAGTTTAAATTTAATGGAGTGGTATTATGCTAAAAAAGATTATTTACAATGAAATTGATTAGGACTAACTTACGAAATCGAATAGATAACGAATTCTTGAGTGGTTGTTTGGTTCCTTATATAGAAAAGGAAGTATTTGGTAACGTTTCTAATGAGGATATTATATATAACTTTCAAAACATGAAATCTCATCGAGTTTATAATATATTATTGTAGTGATCTGTTCATTTTTTAATTCCTTGACAAAGATTATCCAACAAAATTAGTAATCTAAATCAATTTTTAATAAAAGGCCTATAAATTTTTCATATACTTTATAAAATGTTAGTCATTTATTTGCAACTATTATTATAAAGACTTGAGTAATTTAATTTGAAATTTTAAAATATTACCTAATATAAAGAGTAGACAATTATTTTTTTTAATTTATAATTTTGTCTAAATTTTATATTATTCAAGCAAAATATTTTTTTAATAAAGTTTACTATTAATGTGGCCTTAAATTTTTGGATGTCTAAAGCAAAATCTTCATTGATTTTCCTCTTGAGGTACTTTTGTCATTTAAATGGTGACATCGCTTAGAAAAGATCCTGCGTAAGCCACTAAATGTACGCAAACTTTACCGCTATCTCATAGAGGTGGTTTCCGAGGAGAAACCAAGATATATAATTTCAGGAAACCAATAAATGTATCAATGATCAGAGCCATGTAAGATGTGTGTACTATTATCTAATTGATTGTTAATAGTCTCCAAGAGTTGATGGATTTGAAGCAATCGCGGATGAGTTTTCTCTCCTGCAATGAATTCATGAACAACACCATTGATCTCAAGGGAGCTGCAACCTGGTACCTTATCTATATATTGGCTTCTCATCTTCTTCCTTATCGTTCGAACATTCTCATGTTTACCTGCTGCAACATAAATATTCGAGAGTAGAACATATGCTCCGCTATGTCTTTCTAATTGCACAATTCTCTCAGCAGCAGCCTCAGCCAAATGAACCACTCCGTGATTCCCTGAGGCATTTAGTAATGCTCTCCAAGCTATTGCCTCTTCGGAAGGAACACTCGAATTAGGCATGTTTTGGACTACGTTTCTTGCTTCCTCAAGCAGTGCGGCTCTACTGAGAACGTCAATTATGCATCCATAGTGCTCACCTTTGGGCTCAATATGATACACATTACACATTAGATTCAACAAATTTAGACCTTCATTGGCCATTCCTGCATAACTACAAGCAGTGAACATCGATAAAAACGTAACATCATCTGGCCTAATCCCAGAACTTTGCATCTCATTGAACAAATTTAAAGCCTTTAAACCATTTCCATTCACAGCAAATCCAGATATCATAGCATTCCAACAAACAAGATCTCTCTTCGGCATTTCATCAAACATCTTCTCTGCTATATCCAAACAACCACATTTTGCATACATATCAATAAAAGCAGTCCCTAATTTAACACTAATGGACATCTTCATCTTCTCAACATATCTATGAATCCAAATCCCAATATCAAGAGAACCCAAATGAGCACAAGCAGAAAGAACACCAACAAGAATAGCCTCATCTGGTTCAATCCCAGCCATTTGCATTTGCCTAAACAATTTTAACCCTTCTTTGAAACAATTATTTTGTACATAACAAGATATCATAGACCCCCAAACTCCTCTATCCTTCACTAAACATTCTTCAAAAATCAATCTTGCTTCATAAACTTCCCCTCTTTTTGCATACCCAGAAATCAAAACAGTCCAAGATACAACACAATTACAAGGAATCTCATTAAAAACAGATTTTGCAGCTTCCACATTGTCAACACCAGTGTAAAAACCTATCAAAGAATTACCCACGTAAATATCAATCAAGAGCCCCAATTTCAAGATTTGCCCATGAACCAATTCTCCAAGATGACAGCTTTTCATTCTGGCACAAGCTTTCAAGACATAAGGGAGTGTGTAATTATCAGGGCACATCCCAATTTTCAACATATTTTTGTATATCTCTGTGACTCTGTTGAGCTCACCTTTGAGCAAGAAAGATTTGATCATTGTATTATATATGCAAATTGTGGGTTCTTGTATTTGCTTAAAGATTTTCCAGCCATAAATTGGGTTACCAACAAGATTAGAATCTGAACAGAAAGCCAACAGCCTGCTTAAGGCAAAACTATTTTTCCCAAGTCCACATGTGATTACTTGTCCATGAGCTTGCGTGAGTTGCTTCATATTCCTGCATCTCTCTAGTAGAAAAAGGCATCTTCTTGTGCATATTGACATAAGGCTTTGCTAAATTTTCATGTTGAAAGAAGGGAAGGCGTTTTATTGAGTAAAGTTCATGTTGCTGCCCAAATCTATGTTCTTTGTTTTGATACATATACATTTTGACGTCGTCTCATCTTTAGCATATTGTCCGTCTCATTTTATTACTTTCTAATTTGTTATGATATTTTTAAAAATAACTTTTAAAATTTATAGTGTAAAATTTATGTAATTAAAATTTTTATTAAGAGTAAAATATAAAAAAATTAAATTATCTTTAATTATAATAAAATAATATTTTTTTAATATTAATTAAAAAATATCATATAAAAATATAACGAGAGTAATAATTTTGATAAAATTAGGTTATAGCCTTATCTGAAATGTGGGGGAAATAACAAAAATGTCTTTTATATTTGAGGTAAGTTAAAAATGATCCCTCATAAGCAGGGGTGACATCGAAACCAACACCTATCGATATTGGTCCGATTCTATCTCGATTCAGTGCCGATTCGATAGGCTACCAGTTAATGCCAGGGGTAAGGGGGGCCGGTAAGGGGTTCAGGATGGGAGGGGGTTATTTTTTCGATTAATACCGATTTCGGTATACTGGAATCAGTCCCGATATACTGGAATCGATCCAGGTACCGGTCCGATTTACCCGTTCAAAATAAAAAAAAAATTAAAAATTTTTGATTGGACCGTTGAGAAGTGGGATCACCCCAACGGTCAATATATCCGTTCAACCTAAAAGGAGCTGTTTCCGACGACTCTTTATCCTTTTTTAAAAAATTAATTTCTTATATATTTTCCTATATATACCCCCCACTCCATCAATAAATTTTCATACAAAATTACAAATTCTCTCAATCTTTCTCTCAATCTCATATCTCAATTCTCAATTATATTTTTCATCTCTAATTCTACTCTCTAAGTCTCTATTATTATAATTATATAAATATTTATTATTTACTTTCTCAAATTTTAATTACTAAATTTTTATTATCAATTAGTTAATTAGTTTATAAAATTTGCTTAGCTATTTGGAAGTTGGAGAATATCTTGGTAGAGCATATTTGGAGAATATTCAAGCTTCAAGTTTCATCAACTTCGGCTTTTACGTCTGTTTTTATACAGACGTTCGGTACATCCGTTCCAACTTATTAATTTTTATTCTTTAATTGTTTCTTGTTACTTGTTAGTTGTTACTTGTTATTACTATACTACTTGAATTATTATTTGCATATTCATAAATTTATATTATTATTTTATTAAAAATAGATTTCGGTGGAAAAGAAAAAAATATATTTTTTGGTGGAATTGCAAAAATTTAACTGATAAAAAAGCAAGTGGTAGTTCTTCTAAATCAACTAGAAAACCTTCAATTCTTATAAATACGGATAATTTTACGCATGTTAACGAAACTTGTTTTGATATCGATTCTAACACAAAATTATGTCATGATTTTCTTCAACAAAGATTTGATTTTAGTGAAGATTTACCGAAAGATGATTTTGAAATTAATAAAAATGAAGATAATTTTGATGATGATGAAACGCAACCCCCATATATTGCTATTACTCCCCCCTTCCCGCTCCAGCTCCTACCCTCCCTCTCGCTCCTGCTCCCCCCGTACATCCAGACGCATCTAATAGGCCTAAACAACAACGTGCGAAAAAATTAGTTGTTTGATAATTTATGACATAAAGTGAATGTAAAACAGAAGCTATTTTGTAATAAATGTAAACATGTTTTAAATCATAAAACTTTGGGAAAGGCCGGTGGGATGGGTCATTTGAAAAATTATTTGATGAATTGTTGTAAGTTAGAATTTTTGAATGCTCAAGCCGTTGCGGATGCGCAAAAATGTGAAATTTCCCTCCCCGAATAATCCGTAGGAGTAGGTGGTTCTAATATGGTTTAGACGCAATTAAACCCTAGTAATGTTTCCAGTCCTAGTTCACATCGCCCTATAATAAACAACGGGACCTAGAAGAATTGGCAAAAATGATTGTTGTTATGAGTTTGCCTTTTAGTTTTGGTGAAAATGTGGGTTTTATTCGTTATATTCAAATTGTTTGTAACACATCGTTTAATGATTTTTCACGAAATATAATAAAAAAGCTATTTTTGATTATCATGCACGACATTTACATTGTCTTCGTTGTTTATTTGCTTATAATACTTGTAAAATAACGATGACTTCTGATACGGACTGTAGTGTAATGTTATAATTATTGTACATTGGATTGATGAAAATTGATTTATGCAAAAAATAAATTATAGGTTATAAATATTGTGAAATGCGTAAAATCGGTTCTTATATTGCACAAACAATTCTTGAAGTCTTATAATATTATGGCTTATCTAGTAAATAATTAGTGTAACTTTAGATAATGCTTCTAGTAATAAAATGATGTTGATTATTTATAACCTATTCTTACTCCTATTTACGAAGATGATTTTCATATTAGGTGTGCTGCACATATATATAATTTAATTGTTAGAGATGGTATTTCTTTGTTTGATAATTCTTGTAATAAAGTTGAATTAGCATGTCATTTTATTTTTAATGTCAAGTTAAGGCTAGACGTAAAGAATTTGAAAATAGGTGTATTAAATGTAATTTACCTATTAGAAAAATTTCTAAAATGATAGTTACTAGGTGGAATTCTTTGTATGACATGCTTCAAGTAGTTTATAAGTATAGGAGACCCTTTCAATAGTTTGGAATGCACATAATTCTGATATGAATTTTCAAATTGAGAAAATGATTGGAAATATATTAAAGAACTAGTTGATTTTTTAAAAGGCTTTTATTTAGCTACTAATCAAATTTCGGGTCTTTATTATGCTGCTATTTCTTTTATTTCACCAAATATTTATGTTATTTCTTGTAAGTTTGCTAAGTTTAAAGATCATCCAAAATTTGAACAACCTGTTAAAAAAATGATTGATAAATTTAAAAATATTTTTTTTTCAATTCCTCAAATTTATTAACTGTATATTTATTTAACCCGCCTTACAAAGAAATTGATGTATCTAGAATGGTAGATAATATATATAGACATTTAGAAATTGTAAATGATGGAGAAAATCCTGAACATAATTTATTTTTTGTTA
The DNA here is from genome assembly GCA_025642045.1 of Solanum sejunctum. Classification (NCBI taxonomy): domain Eukaryota; kingdom Viridiplantae; phylum Streptophyta; class Magnoliopsida; order Solanales; family Solanaceae; genus Solanum; species Solanum sejunctum. The sequence continues at coordinate 5,549 of JAOTQJ010165413.1, read as the reverse complement.
GAAGTAGCATTAGATCAAAAGCTAGAAAAGTATATGATTTATATGTTTCTAGTTTAAATGATGTACAATTTCAACAACCCGAACTGCATAGGTGCAGATACGATGATGGTATTGATGACATGACATAATATAATCTTGGTCTTGGTACTAACAATCATAATAATTTTGATGAATATCTTAACCTGGCTACTGAAAGTACTAAAGATGCACAGGGGAAGCCACAACTTTTGGACTGGTGGAGGAATCGAGGCAAATTTTTTTCAAGACTTCAACGGGTGGTCCGTGATATTCTAGCTATTCAAGCATCATCTATGACTTCGTAAAGAGCTTTTAGCGCAGTAAAATTTCAACTTGCGAACTTTCGACAATCACTAGCAGCAGAAAATTTAAAAATATCAGTTTTATTTAGAGATTGGATAAATGCGGAGCGGAGAAATTTAGGACGTCCAAATCTGCCGTCTCAATTTGAATATGACGTAGATAATATTTTATCAGAATCAAGTAAAGACGACATGAATTTCATGGAAGAAGAAGTTTAAGTTAAGATTTCAGAAAAATGTAACATAAGAAATCTTAGAACAACTTAGGCAAGATTTTCAAAATGGTATAAAATATTAGTTGTAAATTATAATTTTATAATAAACAAGGCCTAATTGAAACAGAACCCTTCCTACAAGTGGCTGCATACATTAGGTGTCTAATTGAAACAGAACCCTTCCTAGAAGGTGGCTGCATAAATTAGGTTTTCTTCTAATATCTGTACAACACTATAACTTCTTTAGTAATGTAATAAATTTATAGGTTATTCCCCTTTTTTTTATTATCTTAATTCTTGAATTTATATTTTACAACTTTAAGTTTATGTATTTTTTAATATATAATTATATATTAGCCTCCCCTATTTCTCTTTCTCAAATCTTTAATATATATTCACTTTAAAGTTTTAAATATAAAAGATTCAAATCAAATATTCAAAATAACTTTAAAATTTTAAAGTCAAAAGTTAAATTTGAGAATATTTAAATTTGAAAACTTAGAAAATTTTAAATTTATCTTTAAAGTTTAAGACTTTAAGTCTATAAATTTAATTAAACTTTAAAGACTTAAACTTTACTATATAAACTTTAAAGTTTATATTATAAGTTTATATATTGACATAAACTTATAATATAAGACTCAATTTAAACTTATCATATATATATATAAATTTACTACTAACCGGCCCGGTCCGGTGAAACGATCCAAAAAAGTGTCCGAAAACGTGCCTCGAAATGCCTGAAATATTAAATTTTATATATCTCAAAATTCGTTTGCAATTTCAAAAATCCGACTTTATATTCTTGTTCAGGGGGTCCAAATTAGATGGAAAAGGATATAATCTCGATTTAAGAGCGAAAGATTAGCAATTATGAAATTTTAAATTTGCGAATTCCAGTGGGATTTCTGTATCGCCTCCGCACACGCCCCACTACATTTTGGGGATTGTTTTTCTACTCTGGTCCAAGACTTCAAAGTCTTGTGCCTAAGTGTTTTCAAACGTGTTTTTACCTATACTTAGCCAAATTTCACTCTTCTATCACCCTAAACATTTCTCAATACTCACTCAAACACTTAGTCATATTTTCACTCCCCAAACTCAAGTCCCAAACCTTCATCCCAAGCTAAGGTTCTCCTTCAAGCTTCAAGTCCCATCTCCAATCTTCATCAAGTTCATCTCTAAGCTAAGGTATGTGGGTTTCTTTCATGGATTCCTTCCGCCCATGATACTCAAGCCTCCTTTTACTCAAATTACATGATTTAAAGTTGATTTACAAATGGGTCTTGCATATTATGAAATTCACTGCACACTATGTTAAAATTATGTAAAGTTGTGACTGTTTTGCTATGTTTTGGGCTATAAATCTTGGATCTATTGTAAGACTTGATAAGGGGTTTTGATGTATATGTCTTGAGGGTATTGTAAGGTGTTGATTGATGGTTTTACAATGGATTTTCTTCCATGATTTCATATCTAAATTGCATGGTTTTATACTACCATTCACACCCTCTAAGTGTTTAATAAAATGTCCATATGTGGTTTCTTGAGGAGTTGAAGGTCTAAAGCATGAAATATGATATGAATGACCATATGATGATAAAATGAGCTTATGTACATGATAAATTATATACAAAGTGTTGCATTACACCATGCCCAATTTGGGGGGGACCAAGAACATGGATAACCTAAATGGGGGGTAGTACTCATCAACCTAGGGAAGGGTTTATACTTCTCCACCTGGTGATGGGGAGGCATCATCACTAACCTAGATAGGGGTTTGTACTCGTCAACTTAGGGAAAGGTTTGTATTTATCCACCATGGTAATGGAGCGACATTATACACCAACCTAGATGAGGGTTAGTACTCATCCACCTAAGTGATAGGGAGACATAAGCACTAACTTACCAAAGAGTTGTACATTTGGAAATCTAGCTTGGTCTCTTCTTCACATATGATATCCTATATGAGCATGAATACTTAAGCATATTTTACTTATGCATTGATCACACATGCCATATTATTATATTATGCTTATTGCCTATTGATATGTATTTTGATTATGCTTAATTCTTGTTTACATTGCATCCTATATACTTAGTACATTCAAACGTACTAATGCATACTCTATGCCTACATGATGTTACCATGTAGGAACTGGTGTCCAAATTGATCATCCTCTTCCACGTGGTTAGTTTGGTGCTATTCATGCTAGTTGGTGAGTCCTCCACTTCGGGGACCTAGTCTATGTTTCTTCTATTATATATTGAGATATTTATCTTTATTGTTTATTTGACTATATGGTTGAGGCCGGTTACTCTGTCTTGGCCCTCGCTCTTATCTATGCATTAGAGGTATTTGTTGGATATGTTTTGTATATATGATATGAGTTTAACTCTTGTATCTTGATTATGATGTTGAGTAAGCTTTTTCCTTAGCCTCGATTTCTCCATTCATTTATTTTTGATGCTTGATTTATTGCTTCCGTGACTAAGGATGTGTAATGATGCTTTATGAGGCTTGCTTAGGGTCTCTTCATGTTCCTCTTATGTCGTGTCACGTCTAGGCCCTAGGAGTGGGTCGTGACAAACTTGGTACCAGAGCACTATGTTGATAGATCCTCAGAGTTTGCATTAAAGATTTGGCTTTGTAGGGTGCATGTGGATGTCTTCACCAATCATAAAAGCCTCCAATATGTCTTCACTAAAAAAGATCTCAATTTGAGACAAAGAAGGTGGCTAGAACTTCTCAAAGATTATGACATAAGTGTGCACTATCATTCGGGTAAGCAAATATAGTGGCGGATACTTTGAGTCGGGTGTCCATAGGTAGCCTAACTCATGTTGATTGTGGTAGTAGGAAAATGACTAGGGAGGTGCATAGATTGGCTAGATTGGGAGTTAGGTTGGAAGAGGTTGGTGATGATGATATTGTGGTTATTGATGAGTCTAAGTCTTCTTTGGTTGATGAGGTGATAGAAAAACAAGATCTTAACTTTTCCTTGCTTGAATTGAAGGCCTTGGTTAAAGAGGGCAAGGTAGAGGTTTTCTCCAAGGGGGACATGGTGCTCTTAGGTACCAAGATAGGTTGTGTGTGCATTGTGTTGATGGTTTGAGAGAGAAGATCCTTGATGAGGCCCATAATTCTTCTTATTCACCTTGGTTTCACCAAAATGTATAGATACTTGAGAGATGTGTATTGGTGGGGAGGAATAAAGAGGGACATTACCAAATTAGTTTTTGATTTTCATAATTGTTAACAAGTCAAAGCAAAATATCAAAACCCGGTGGCCTAAACCCAAGACATAGAGATTCTCACTTGGAAGTGGGAGGTGATTAATATGGATTTTGTGGTTGGGTTGCCCAAGAATATGAAAGGTTTTGATTTTGTTTGGATGGTGGTTGATAGGATGATGAAATCGGATCATTTTCTACCGGCTAAGACCATATATGAGGCCAAAGAGTATGCAAGGATGTACATCCATGAGTTAGTGAGGTTGCATGGAATTCCTTTGTCCATCATATCGGATCATGGTTCACAATTCACTTCACACTTTTGGAGGTCTTTTCAAAGGGGTCTTGGTACAAAAGTTCACCTTAGTACGACCTTCCACACTCAAACGGATAGCCAAGGCATATGTATTGGAGTAGAGGGGTATGCTTAAGGCATATGTATTGGAGTAGAGGGGTAGTTGGGATAACCATCTTCCTTTGATTGAATTCGCATACAACAATAGCTATCACTCTAGCATAGGTATCACTCCTTTTGAGGCTCTTTATGAGAGACAATGTAGATCATCGATCGATTAGTTTGAGGTTGGAGATGTGGCTTTATTGGGATCGAATCTAGTTACAGATACTCTTGAAAAGGTTAGGATGATTAGAGAAAGGTTGAAAACAGCTCAAAGTTGTCAAAAATCTTATGCCAATGTGAGAAGAAGAGACCTTGAATTTAAAGTGGGTGATTGGATTTATTTGAAGATTTCTCTAATGAAAGTTGTGGTCCATTTTGGTAAAAAAAAGAAGTTGAGTCCAAGGTATGTTGGTCCTTATGAGGTCTTGAAGAAGGTTGACAAGGTAGCTTATGAGTCGAAGTTGCCTAGTGAAATGAACTTGGTTCATCTGGTGTTCCATGTCTCTATGTTGAGAAAATGTGTTGGTGATTCTAATGCTTTATGCCTCTTGATGTTGCGGGTGTTGTTGAGGATAACTTGACTTATGAGGAGGTTCTGATTCAGATCCTAGATAGGCAAGTGAAGAGATTGAGGAACAAAGAAGTAGCATCCATTAAGGTCCTTTGGAGGAACCAACAAATCAAAAGTGCTACTTGGGAGACCGAAGGGGACTTGCAAAAGCGGTTCCTTATCTTTTGCACTCCAATCAAGCTTAAGGTACTATTTCTAAGTCCATTATGTGATTTCAAGTATTATGTTATAGCCCCTATGTCATTCATATGAATTCATATTTAAGTTGGTAATTTATGATGATTTTACATTTATGTTGAAATTTTGAAAATGGTGTTTTAAATGTAATGTTACATTCTTATTGGGGCTGATTTATTTATGATCATTCTTGTATTGTACGTCTCTTTTATATTTGGGGAAGAATGTTACCAAGGGAGAGACATTGAAACAACCCCAAAAGTGATCAAAAACGTGCCTCAGAATATCCAGAATATTAAATTTCATATATCTCAAAATTCATTTGCAATTTCTAAAATCCGACTTCATATTCTTGTTCAGGGAGTCCAAATTAGTTGGAAAATGGTCTAACCTCGATTTAGGAGTGAAAGTGTTAGACTCATAATTAACTAAATGGAGGTTAATTGCTCATTCGGGAAAATTATTGAGATTGAGACGTATTTTAAATTTCACTAACATATGGTGCGGGAGTATGGGATTAAGTGAATTTTCGCGGGTAAAAATTTGGTTGAAGTTGGGAGTCCTTAATTGGATTAAAATAGAAAAGTTTGGGGACCTAATTAGTCAATGGGCTAACTAGGAGCCCTTATGTT
>JAOTQJ010165404.1:12098-26669 GCA_025642045.1 Solanum sejunctum | reverse complement strand
TGGAATTGGACCACCTTCCTTTGGCAGTCAACTTTAGCATAACATGACGCCAACCAATCCATACCTATAATTGCATCGAAGTCGGTCATATCTAACTCTACTAAGTCGGTCGAAGTGCGGTGATCATGAATAAAGACTGGGCAATTCCTATAAACACGACTGGCAATAATAGAGTCCCCTATCGGTGTAACTACCACAATAGGCCCCATTAGTTCAGACTCCATCCCCATCCGCTTAGTAACTAGCAGGGATATATAGGATAGTGTGGAACCAGGATCAATCGACACATATATATCCTGAGTAAGGATCAAAAGCATACCTGTAACAACATTTGGAGACGCTTCCTGATCCTGCCAGGTGGCCAAATCATAATGCGGTTCGAAGGATCGCTGGAACCTAGAGTTGCGTCACGACCTCTACCGTGACCTACTACTGTAGGAGAACCCCATCCTGTAGGATGCATAGCTACTAAAGCCGAGGAAGAGGCTCCAGCTGCCCCGGGAGACTGAACTGGCTCTGTTAGGACAATTTCTCATATGTTAACCAGGTCTGCCGTAAGCAAAACATGCGCCCCGGGTACGGAAACACTCTCCCCGATGTCGTCTCCCACAACTGGAACACTGGGGCATATCAGTCTACTGATACCTGCTAGAACCTGGTGTCGAATGGCTAACAAGGTCCATCCTCCTACCGGAGACTGGTGTCGGGGTATATGGAATTTCAAGTACGAATGTCCCCTTTAAGACATCTAAATACATGGGCGATTACAATATTAATTATTTTTTCGATTGAATTTCATATTATATTGTTGATTTTTGATTGAATCCTAATTATTCATGCCATTCTCTCATTGTCCATAGCATATGCATTCATGTACGTGGATCATTTTAAGAAATTATGTTATGGGTTAATCCCAATTATGTTTTATGATATGAGTTTTGATAAATGTTGGTTATGGCAATATCGTGATCACATCTATGTCTTTGATTTTCGTTCTTTGAGCATTTTGGGTGCTTGCACCATTTTGTATACGAATGGACTATTCCTATTCATGAGTATATAGACTATGAAATTATGTTTCGGACTTTAAGCCTCAGAATGCATTTAAATGGTTTAGGAAATGATTTACATCATTTCAAATTATGTACATATATATATATATGTATACGTATATCTATTCTTGTGGGATGACAACTTAGCACCGATACGCCATATAACATGTAGGTCATAGGTCCGGGTCAGCACAAAACTAATCCTAAATTTTTAGCCAATTCTGAGTTGATTTGAAGGTGCTGAGATTTAGTATGTGTTCTTGGTGTTCTAGGTGTTCTTGAAGATATTCAAGTGTTCTTGAAGAAAAAGCAGACCAAAAGGTACATTTGATCCTTTTTTTTTCAAGTCAAAGGTTGTCAAGCTGTTGGTTGGCCCTTAGAGTAATTTGACAACGAAAAGAAATTAAAAAAAAATAATTTTCTTTGTAAAAAAAATTAAAAAGAAAAAAAATTCTATACAACAACAACAACAACAACATACCCAGTAATATCCCACAAGTGGGGTCTCGGGAGGGTAGATTGTACGTAGACCTTACCGCTACCTCATAGAAGTAGAGAGGTTGTTTCAAAAGAAAAAAAATTCTATGTCAGTGCCAACTATGCGCCAAATTGGCACCAGTCAGCACCACATCAGCACTGCTAGGTGAGTCAGCGCAGGCGCTTAATCCAAACGCGCCATGTGGCACATGTAGTGTAATTTAAGAGACTTTCCTGCAGAATTTTCATACCCCAAAATTTTTCTAAGTATGGTAGGTTTTTTGGGCATAAAGATTTTTCTAAGTGTCCAAACGATATGATTCTTTTTTTAAATTTTTTGTGCTTCGATTCTCTAACTATTTAGCAAGTAATTGATATCTTTAGCTACTTGTTAGTCTACATTTAATTATCAAATCATCAAATTAAACCCCTTTCAAGTTATGAACACCTTAAGGCTTCAAAAGTTTTTCTAAGTGTCCAAACTCAATTCTTCTTCTTTTTCACTCATTTTTCTTTCATTCCACAACTATTTAACAACTAATTAACATATTTAATTACTTTTAAAAAAGTTTCTAAACATTGAATCATCTCTTTGATTCTTCAAGTTAGGTAACAACAAGTAATCTCTACTTTTGTTACTTATTTTATTGAGTCTGATATTTCTTGTGCCTCTTTCTTCTAGTTTTTCTTTTTTTATTCATATTCCCCAGCTTTGTTTGAGTCGTCCTTCTTTCAAGAGTCATAAGAATCCACTCTAGGTGACCTTGAAATGATTGAGCGGAGCTAGTTCACTATCAATTTTGAGACGATGCCATAGAAGGTGCATTGAGAGTTACATACAAGTGACGTGAGACTTTTGCTACTAATCTTGTTTGTTGAATGTTGTAGGTATCATGTCTAATACAAGTCCAAATGGGGAAGGTTCGGAATAAATCATGGGAACTCGTGCTTACATCTCCAAACATATAGTATAAATGAATGAAAAGATGTGGAGGTATGGAGGAAAAGTTGGTATAGGTGGAGAATGAGAATCGAGGAAAGGCAAATCAACCCGAAAATGAAGAGATAAGGAGGAAATCAATGCATTCCACTGCCATTACCCCGAAACAAGCCCATAATCGATGTTTTCCTCCACTAAGACAAACCTGAAGCTACCAAAACCCCACTTTCCAAATGAACAACAATCCAAACAATCTGACACAAGCTACACCATACCCAAACCCACAACCCTATCACCCTCCACAAGAGAATCTTCCTTTTGTGGCGAACAAAGTCCATTACCAAAATCCATTCTGAAACGCATCAAATGCATCTTTTAATACATGTCACCCCTTCCCTCCACCAAATACACCACAAATTCCCTACCAAGATTACCCTACCATAATACTCTCTATGATAAAATGTATGGAGATCTCAACAATGATGGATTTTGAGAGCATGGGGGTAGGGATACCCATGGAATACAAAGGGAAGGAGTCTGACCTCAAGACTTGGGGTGGGATCATGGCATGGGAGGCCAATATTATAGGTATAGAGGAGATAGAATGGGGAATAGAGGAAATAGGATGGTATATGGAGGAGATAGGATGGGTAATAGAGGAAATAGGTTTGGGGAGAGGAATGATCAAGATAGGGGCTTGAAGAATATCAAGGTTACACTTCCAAGGTTCAAAAGAAGTAGTGACCCCTATGAGTTTTTAGTGTAAAAAATTCAAAGTGAGCGAATCTTTCTCACAAATAATATCTTGGAAACATTGAAGGCGAAGCATGCTCTCACACAATTTGAAGGGTATGCCTCTACTTGGTGGGAGTCCAAGAGGAGGTAATGGGAGAGCCATCACATCTACGATTTACCTATTTGGTAAGGGTTGATTACACTTATGGAGTTGAGATACCTTACTCCAAACTACTGCCAAGACATACTCAAGAAGGTATTTATGTTGAGGAACGGTACCAAAATTGTTGAAGAGTATTATGATGAGTTTGAGAACGTGAGAATGAAGTAAAAAATGAACGAGAACATGCAATATATGGTGATCCGATTTATGGCCAATTTAAGGTATGATATCTTGAAACCATTAAAGCTTAAGCACTATGAAACTCTTGAATCAACTTTCCATGATGCCTCAAAGGTACAAGCGGATTTGAAAGAAGAAAAGTCATACAAGGACAAAGGTTCTTCAACTTCAACATAGGACAAAGGTCGAGATAATTGGAAGACAAAATCTTCTAGGGAGCAACAGAAGGGAGGTGGTCAAGCTACTAAAGTAAAGCTTGATCACAAACCCAAGGCAAGTGAGGAACCACAAGGAGGTAAGTATACTAAACCTAACTTTCCTCGTCCCTCTACAATTCGATGCTTTAGATGTCAAGGGAGGGGACATGTCGCTATTGAGTGTCCTAATAGAAGGACAATTATTGCTCTTCGATATAGGTATATGACCGAAGATGATGAAGAGCGTGATGAAAAATGATAGTGACGGAGATAGAGGTGAGGTAGATGGTTCGGAGAATGAAGAAGAACAGTTGGATGAAAGGGTCAATTTTTCTTATTTCATGGAGAAAGGAAAATCTTTACTTGATAATGATGAAGATTTGAAGGTGAATTCCAATCTTTCATGTGTTGTGAGAAGATTTATAGGTACCAACCCCTGAGAAGGTTACTTGGGCCTACCAACCCTTGAGATAGGCAACTAAGCTACCAACCCCTCGATGGGTTACTCGGGCCTACAATCCCCTGAACTAGGCTTGGTCAATACTACATAGATATGATATCATATATATATATATATACATACACATACACATACACATATACACACATCCCTCCCATTATCATATAGTCATTTTAGCCATATATCTTTCGCATCATCGTATAATCATCATATTCACACATTCCTTTCATTATCATATAGTCATCATATGCATACATTACTTTCATAATCATTTCATATAATCTCATCATCATTTCATCATCATATAATCATTTAACTCATCAGACATATATTGGACCCTCAATTTCTCAAGAACCCCTTAATCAGACATTTTATCAAACACTTGGGGGGTGGGTGATGCTAGAGTAAAACCATGCAATTCAAGAGTGAAATCATGCTAGAAAAGTTAGTGTAAAGCCATCAATAGATACTTGGTAACACCCTCAAACAATATACACCAAAACAATTCATGAATTCTCACAATAAACCTTAGATTGATAGCTCCAAACATAGTAAAATAGTCACAATTTTATAAATCCAAACATAATGTGTAGTGAATTTCATAATGTATAAGACCCATGAATAAATTAACTTTAAATCATGCAATTTTGAGTAAAAGGAGCTTGGGTATCATTAGAGGAAGGAACCCATGAAGTAAATTCACCACCTTAGCTTTGGATATGAACTTGATGATCATTGGAGATGGAGACTTGAAGCTTGAGAGGAAATCCTTAGATCCAGAGAGGGTTTTGGCTCTTGAGTTTTGAGAGAGATATAAGACTAAGTGTTTGACTGAGTATTGTGGAATGTTTTGAATGATATAAGGGTGAACAATGACTAAGTATAGATATTCTCTCGTATGGGAAGGACTAGGCGTAAGACTTAAAAGTCTTTGATTGAACTGGAAAACTGGACAGCAAAATACACTGGGGCATGTCGCGCCTCAAATGCGGATCAACACTATTTTTTGTCAAACTTTAGATTTTGAAATTTGCTATGGTTTCTCTAAAATTGGGGTTAGACCCTTTACCCCTTAAATTTGACCCCCTGAACAAGAATATGAAGTTAAATTTTCGATATCATGCACGGATTTGGAGATATATAAAAATTATGGTTCCAGGCATTTCCGAGGCACTTTTGGGGTCGTTTTAATATCTCCCCCTTGGGAATATTCATCCCTGAATGTAAAAGAGACATATATAAGATGAATAATCATGAAGAAGTCAGCCCCAATGAGAATGCAATGAAATACTTGAAACACCATTTCCAAAATCTCAACATAAGTGTAAAATCACCATGAACCCTTTCCATATAAATATGAATGCATGTAAATGACTTTAGGGCTGAAACATAAGACAGGGAATCATATAAGGACTTAAGGTGTTATTACAAGCTTGAATAGAATGAAAGAGGTATGAATATTGCTCCACCACACCTGTTCTAGCTCCCCGAGAGACACTTTCGACTTGGCAATTCTTCTAATGGGTTTTGACGAACCTACACACTTACAAATCAACCTTTACTCATATCCACCCTACTTTCTAATAGACCTTCTTATTAGTCAACTCGTAATCCACATTGTCTATAACCTCAAGAATCCTATTACACTTGAATAACCAACACTCCTCCTCAATCATAAAACCATGAAGAACCAAAGAACCATATCCTTATCCAAAGGCAATTCCCATTCGCATGCAACCTTACTAACCTTCCTCAACACCATATGAAGACTCACAAACCATAAATTCAATTCCCTCTTCACTGATTCAAACCAAACCTTTCATGAGCAAAACCTTCAATTAGACCCAATCACTAACTTTGAATTCAAGCTCTCTTCTCCTCACTTTGACATAAGACTTTTGATGACTTAGACTGTCTCTAAACTTTCCCTAATCAACCTTACATTCTCCATGCCTTTCATAATCAGACCCAAAACCAACAAAGCCATTCCTCCCTCCTCAAACCACCCAACTAGGGACATACAATATCTACCATGAGCTGTCTCCAAGGAACCATACCAATGCTAGAATGATAGCTAGACTAGTATCATCAAGTACCCTCTTCCTTAAGCCATCAATACTAGAAACACAGAACTTACCTTAGTAACTAAGGGCACCATCTCCCCCTTTGGAGACAACCTCCACTCTATCATTTTTTCACCAAAAACATCCAACTTTAATAAAGCGGAATCAAGGCCTTGCTTAAACTAGGCCTCTTCAACCAAAGAAGATTTGGAACCATCAAGAATACTACACCACCATGCGCAACTTCCTCCAACCTAACCCCCAACCTAGCCAACCAATGGATCTCCTTAATAATCTCTTAGCCACCGTCATCCACATATGCTAGGCTACCTACAGGCACCGCACTTAGAGCATCAACCATAATATTAGCCTTATCGAGATGAGAACACACATTCATATCAGAATCCCTACGAAGTTCTAACCACCTCCTCATCTCAAGCTGAGATACCTTTAAGTGAGCACATATTGGAGACTCCAATGAATGATAAACACATCAACCTGCACCCCATACAACCAATGATGTCAAATTCAAAGCAATTACCGTGGCGGTCTACTCAAAACCGTAGGTAGGATAATCCTTCTCATACGTCTCAAATCATCTAAAAGAATAGAATTCCCCCTAAGCATCATACAATAACACATAACCGAAACCAATCTGGGCAACCACAATACACAACAAACCCTTCCAACCCTTTCGGTAGAGACAAGATAGGAGCAGACACAAACTTAGCCTTCTTTTGGATCAACTTAGTGAATGGAGAAGCAATACAAGAGAACTTATTCACAAGCATCCGACAGTAAACCACTAAGTCTAAAAACTTCTAATATCCAAGGGAGTCAAAGGTCTAGGCCAATTTCTATCCATATACATCAACTTAAGATCACTTTTAATACAATCCTCTGAAGCCTCATGACCTGGGGAGGTATCCTCCTTTATCCATATTTCATATTTCACATACTTAGCATACAATTCCTCTTGCCCCAGAATTTGCAACACTACTACCCCCAAATGGTTTACAAGAGCTATATAAATCCATACTTCATCACTAAAGACCACCACAAGCATAACAAGGTAGGGATTAAAGACCCTATTCATGAGACCTATAGATAAAATTTATGCATAGACAACCAAATAACTCCAACATACTAGAAGGCTCACTCTTAATTCGAAAAGACACTTAGGGATACTACCTATCCCCATCATCACTTGGGGACAAAACCCGAACCAAAGATTAAGCTTAGCGAAGTGACTAATCCATTGTAGTTGATCAAATAGATCGACCATTATTAACCATCATATTACAATCTTATGGGTTCTATAATCAAAGTAGACAAAAAGTAGAAGTAGCCGAACCACGTCACGACTTCCAATCCAACAAACTAAGTTCAACCAAAATCACAACACAAGACCCTTTGCATTAAGAATATGGGAGCAACCCTAAGAGATCAATTATACCTTAAAACAAGAAACAAGCTTACGCCTTAGCAACAACATTACAAGCCCCCCACTCAAGGATGGACTCAATAGAGAATCGAAACTTAACTCTAACGACCCTACATCAAGGAAGACACAACATGCATGCACTAATCCACCCCAAGTATAACACCAAGGTCCACCACAACAAATCAAAAAAGTCACAAGGTAAGATCTAATGTAATATGAACATGGAACAACACCTATGAACCTGCAGACAACAATAGGCTCACCAGTAAGATAGACACTAAAGAGAATTTGGGACACAAATGGAACCCACTAGTAACCATCGAATAATGAATAAAATAGTGGCACACCAGCACATCAATGCAAACATATCAAAGCCAAAGGAAATTTTAACATACCAGTAGAAACATCGGGCACCTTATTCCCCTTCTTGATCCACTTGATCAACATAACCACCTTGATCTAAAGGTCGGCCACCTTTACACTTCCTTCGAACATACAAACAATCCACTAGCTTATGATCCACTTTACTACATCCATAACAAGCATTGGTCTTCCTCAAGCATGGGCCTCCATGGTACTTCCCACACCCTTGGCACTTGGGGTTAGTCATTGCACCATTAGCTCATTTACTCTTAGTGCATCTATGAGGACAATCCTACCTCTTATGTCGCACTTTACCAATCGACACAAGCATTAGTTCCCTTGAAACATGGGCCGCTGTGAACCTTACCACATGCTGGACACATAACATGACCTTTATCTTTGAGACTTTGGAATTTCCTTCACTATGGGCCCTCTTGGACTCACTACCTCTCCCTTTACCAATTGAAGTCTCGGGGGCACTCACTTGTTGATCGAGGAGAGTTTCCAATTTTGTCATCGATTTGGCCAATACCCATAGAGCATTGCAAACCTCAGGATTCATCATGGCACCATCTCGAGTAGTTTGAACATATCTTGTAATGTCATGTTCAAGGATTAACAATAACCCCTAGGGGACCTAACTCCATCAAACGACATAGATCATGAAGAAGCAAAATATTTCCTAGAACGCTTCATAGCCTCCTATTCATAGTTGTGGCATGCTTTACAACTATGAATAAGACTCTAATCAATGCAACATGTTTTATACCGAGGATCTAACAACCTAGTACTCTAATACCACCTTTTTCACAATGCAAGCCTAGGGGCTAGACGTGACCAAGGAATGGGGAGCCCAAAGGAACCCCAAACAAGCCTCATAGCATATCATTACATATCCTTGGTCGTGGAAGCAAGTAAAATGACAATAACAATTAAGCATAAACTAGGGGAAATGGGACTAAGGGTGAACTTCAATATCATAAAAATCAAGAAACAAGATAGTCAAAGCTTATAGCATAGATACATGTCGTATCCAATAATACCTCTACTACATAGATAATAGTGGGGGCCAAAACAAGTAACAGAGTCACCCTCATGATAATAATAATAGGTAATCCAAATATACAAGACATAGTCTAAACATAAGCTTTAGAGAAGATAGATATTATCCTCGGACTTGAGCACTCACCATAAGCTAACTTGAACAGTTGGTCTAGCCACGAGGAGAATCATAGGAGCTCCGGTTCCTACATGGTGATATCATGTAGGCATAGAGTATGCGTTAATACATTTGAATATACTAAGTATGTAGGATGCAATGCAACAATGTAGATGCATCATAAGCAAAATACATAATTATAGGCAATAAATAACATACTAGCGATATGGTATGTATGAATGATTCTTAAAGTAAAACCATCCTTATATAGAAAATAATGCGAGTGTAAGGAGTGACCGTTATAGTGCAAGCCAAGGCCTACCATCCCCTTGGCCAGGTGTATGAGGTACAAACCCTTTCATGAGGTTGATAAAGAACAAAGCCCCTAACTAGGTTGAAGGAGTACAAACCCCCTATCAAGGTTGACAAAGTACAAAACCCCCATCAAGGTTTAATGGGTACCAACCCCTAACAAGGTTACCCGAGCCTACCACCCCCTGAGCTAAGTAACCAAGGTACTAACCCCTCGATAGGCTACCCGGGCCTACAACCCCCCGATCTAGGCTTGGTCATCCCCAACATATATAGAGATAATAACATATATATATACACACACCCCTTCCATCATCATATAGTCATCTTAGCCATATATCCTTCTCATCATCGTATGATCATCATACTCACACATTCCTTTTATTAACATATCGTCATCATATATGTACATTACTTTCATAATCATTTCATCATCATTCAATCATCATGTCATCATCATTTCATCATCATATAGTCTTTCAAATCATAAGACATACATTGGACTCTCAATTCCTCAAGAACCTATAACTGAATATTTTATCAAGCACTTGGCGGGTGTGTAATTCTAGTGTAAAATCATGCAATTCAAGAATGAAATCATGCTAGAAAAAATAGTGTAAAGCCATAAATGGATACTTGATAACACCCTCAAACAATATACACCAAAATACTTCATTAATTGTCACAATAGACCTTAGATTCATAGCTCCAAACATATTAAAACAGTCACAATTTCATAAACCACAACATTATGTGTAGTGTATTTCATATTGAATAAAACCCATGAATAAATCAACTCTACATAACGCAATTTTGATTAAAAAGAACTTGGGTATCATGAATGAAAGGAACCCATGAAAGAAGCCTACATACCTTATCTTTGGATATAAACTTGATGATGATTGGAGATGGAGACTTGAAGCTTAAGAGAAAATCCTTAGATCCGGAGAGGGTTTTGGCTCTTGAAGTTTGAGAGAGATATAAGACTAAATATTTGAGTGAGTATTGCGAAATGTTTTGAATGATATGAGGTTAAAAATTGCTATGTATTGGTATTCTCTCATATGGGAAGACCTAGGCCTAAGACTTAAAAGTCTTGGACCGAACTGAAAAACTGGACAACAAAATATAGCGGGGTGCGATGCAGATCAACACTATTTTTCATCAAACTTGAAATTTTGAAATTCGATGCAGTTGCTCTAAAATCAGGGTTAGACCCTCTTCCCCAAAATTTGACCCTTTGAACAAGAATATGAAGTAGAATTTCAATATCACATATGCAGTTGCACTTTCTAGGCATATTTTCAGGCAATTTTTGGGGCGTTTCAAAGTTTGCCAAACACTTTGGCCCAAGCGAGAGACAAATTTGAGTGTGTGACTTAGCCCATCTACGCAGAGTGAAACTACTAACCCATATCTATTGTCCCAGTACAACCTCCCTTTGGCCCAGTTCGGTTGATTAGATGAGAATACTTCAATTGAATCCTGTTAATTAATCTCTTTTCCTATTCATTACTTCCTTCGTCCAGTAAGTAACACTAGGTGCATTCTTCGAAGAGGAGTTAATTAATACATGCATGTACAGTATGTAAGAATTATGAATTATCTAGTTTTACCTTTTTAGTTCTTAATCGTTCCCACAATCTTAGTTGTGGATTTAGCTACACATGATTTGTGTAGTTGCAAGACTTATGAATTTGAATAACATAATAGAGCACTTACACAATTGAATTAAGCACAATTAAATATAAGCTTCAATGAGAATAACAAGATAGTAATTAGAAGATCAAATCAAAGTTCACAAGTGTTTCTCAAAACACTCAAATATATTTCTCTACTCTCTCTCCCTATTTTTCTACTCACTCTTCGAAATCTCTGAACTCTCTAAGAAAAATAATCTAAAATACTTTTTATACTATTTAAAATACATGTTCTAAACAAAATAAGATAACTTAGTCAACACACCTCATGAGCTGTTTTACAAGCCATATTGAGTTTCACAACACATAATTAGGCTTTCGTACTTTGTCATTGCAAATCTAGACTTGACTTCTACGACACCCCTCTATGGCCCGTAGGGGTTTCATCTGATGAAACTTCAGAAAGTCCTTCTTATCTGATCTTTAGCGCACGAGACTTGATCTATGACCCATAAAATGGTTCATGCCCCTTCTACATGCTCATAGAACAAATTTCAGAAATCTACTCCTTACTAGAATTGTACACGAAACCTCTTTCATGGCCCGTAGAATGCTCTACCACCCGTAACTGGTCTTGTACATATTCAAAATTAACAACTTCTGCATATTCTTCTAAAATCAATGCCAACCCAAAAATCCTGCAAAACCAAACACATAAAATCCACTAACATCACATTAAGAACAAACAAAATTCCAAGTGTTAACCATCAAAAGTGTTGTAGTTTGACAAAACATCAACATCCTAATGTTAAAATTATTACTTATCCTAAAGCAATACACTCAATCTGTATAAGTAGAACAGTCAGACACAGAGCTTAACCTAATAGCATACATCTCATCAAAATTAAGTACATACACCCATATCTACCTTTCAAAACATAATCAAATAGATATTCAACAAACCAATACAGACTAATGCATCTAACAATGCAAATATAACAAACGACGTACTCTTACCAAGCCACAATCACCAAATAAGTCTAATGCTAACAATGTAATGCAAATGCCCTCACAAAAAGAAGTCCCAAATCTCACTCTTAATGATATTTTCATGTGTAATCTTGAGACTATGCAAAATCACTTACTCACACAAAAGACATTCATGTATCATTACCAATACCATAGGCTTATCCCTATACTCATGACTAAGACCTTTGACTACTTGGACTAGGATCACTTTAGGACTTTATAGGCTTGTAACATATCCTCAAGGGACTTTGGTGTGATATTTTTGGAATATACTGACTAAAAACCCTCCTTAACACTGCATTTTTCTACACTTTTGCCATACCAACACTATTACTTTTCATCCATTCTCCCTTTTCTCCTTTTCAAGATTTTCTGGGTTCTTTCTTTTCATTTTTCAACTTTTTCTCTTGTGTTTACACTTCATTGTATTTTTCTATCATAACTAAGGAATTACTTATTTTTCTTGTACCTAGTACATGATGTTTTTTCCTTTTTCATGTATCACTAACTTTCCCCTTCATTTTGTACTTCACCCTTACACTAGCCACCCTCAACTTTGGCTTTTGACTTGAGTTGAGGTGCACATTATTCATCCTCAGAACCAAGACCAATTTTGGTAGTCACTCTCAACTTAGGCTTTTTTCCTCAGTCTAGGTGCAAAATGTTCAAGAAAGAACTTGGGCCAATTTCAGGATTTTACAACTAATAAGGCTAGGTCATTTATATTGTTTACAAAGTATAGGTACATGTTAGGCTTAAACATTAGGATCAAGGGATATTCTGCAAATTTAGTTGGCCATATAGGCCAAGTAAACTTTTAAGAATAATGGCCTAAGATCCTTTCCTAATCCGATTACTCTATCGTCTACATTAGTGTACTAGGGCATGTTCTGAATTGAGACACTACATATGAATTTAGCAAATTATGCTCACACTTACATGGCACTGTCTACATTATCAAGAAAAGTCTATGAGATTATGCTTATTATCTCAATTTATCCTCACTTATCATAAAAAACATTGCCAACAATCTTAAACCAGCATGGTTACTCTCTAGACTAACTAAAAATTTGGTGGGTTTCATTTTTTCACAAAAAACCCAAAAAACATACATATGCCACAGATTTCTGTACTATATACTACAAATACTATCTAAACATCCTAAATATGTCAGTTCAATAAAAAATAAATATCCATGGGGTAAAAGATCACATGCAAGAAAAAACCTAAGATTCAAAAATTAGGGTAGTTATGGACGTGAGCTCCTCAGACTTCACTGAGGCCCATAACTACCCACATCCCATTAAAAAAAAAGGTACATTATCTCCAATGTACATAATCACAGAAAAATAAAGTACCGAGGTGAAAAACATACCTGGGTGCCTAAGAGCCGGTCTCCACCTTAGGTTGCCTCCCAAGCAGTGCCTAATTTATAATCATGGCATGACATAGACAGCTTAAGTACTTAGACTTCCTGAAGCTTTTATTCTTCATTGTTAACAACTGTACAAGGATAAGGGGTGCTCCTCTCACCATTAGTTGTACACATCTTGCATCATTCAGTGTCCTTTAGGTCTTACACTATGGTGCTGGTCACTATGCCCCTTTGGAACTGACTGAGTTGAGTTGATACTTGTCAAAACTAGTGGTCGAGCCATTTGATCATGACAGAATTATGTTTGACTTTTTTTATTTATGCTGATAATGTTGACCTTAATTCCTCTCAAGGTCTCATCATATGCATCAGCCTTTTTCAATAATTGGCTAAGCCTCTCATTAACCCTGGAATTACTAGTACTCATATATAATTATTGCTCCTATATCCATCCTTGCGATCCCCTTCTGCACTTCTTTCTTGTCCCCTCTGCCTAGTGGGCTTACTTTCCTGGATGTTTCTAGACCTAGCTTGTTCTCATGTATGCTTCATTAGCATCTCCATTTTGGTATTACTTTAAGCAAGCATCTGCATGATCTCCTCATTTATTATTGCTTGCTCTGAGCTTATGTCGGTCGTACCCGACCATTTTGTGTAAGGCTCATCCATGGGACTCTACACATGATTTAAGTTATCCACCATATTTAACTGCTCAATGACCTCTACTAATGATTTATCTATAAATATATCCCCTAAAATGGTGTCAACATATGCTTGGATATTTGCATCTAGGGCTAGGTAGAAGATCTCCACAAGGACATTGTCAGCAATTTCATGGTTTAGGACACTCCTGAAGCACTTAGTAAATCGTTCCATGTAGTACTAATCAAGTCACTAGGAAGTTTCTCATCTGATCATTCAACTTGAGCTTCGTCAATCTTGGGAAGTACCTCTCCAAAAAGGTCTTCTGTAATTTAGCCTA
>JAOTQJ010165385.1:0-26671 GCA_025642045.1 Solanum sejunctum | reverse complement strand
ATATATATATATATATATATATATATATATATATATATATGCATGCATATTTGATTAATGTTGACAATCCATGATGGTTTTTGATGTGATAAAGGTTGGACGTTTTTTATGTTCCTTTAAAAGAGAAATTTCCTTATGACTCATATAATTTATGATTGTTCCATGACAAAGCCTTACACACCTAGTTTTCAAACAAAACTTCCTATGATATACGATTTATGGTTAGGGCATTAATGAAGAGCATCAGAGTTAAGTTTATGAAAGACATGAGTATGATTATTATTGCCCTAAAGATGTGAGATGACCACAAAAAGTGCCCATAAATATGCCTCAGAAGTGCCCAGAATCGTAATTTCCATATATCTCAAAATTTGTACGTGATATCAAAAATTCAACTTCACAATCTAAGGACCCATAGAAGAGGTACAAGGGGTATGCCTTGGATTTCCCTATAGGAACGTTTTGTGCTCATGCCTCTTCAAGGTCCTAGTCTTCCACTATCTAGATTTCTTCCATGTCACCCATTTACAATTTTACCCTCTGGCCGTTGACCTAGAAAGTTTTACCATCCCTGCTTTCTAAGTCGATGGCTCCATAATAAAAAATGCTTACCACCATGAAAGGTCCCATCCACTTTGATCTGAGTTTCTCGGGAAACCAATTCAACCTAGAGTTATAGAACAACACCATGTCTCCCAAAGCAAATTGGTGATTTTTAATTTTGCAGTCATGCTGAACTTTCATCATTCGCTTGTACAATTCAGAGCTCTCATATGCTCGCAGCATAAACTATCAAGTTCATTTACGTGCATCAATCTATATGTTGCTGCTTCATTCCAATCTAGATTTATCTTCTTTAGCGCCCATACTACCTTGTGCTCAAGTTCAACACGGAGGTGGCAAGATTTCCCAAACACCAATTGATAAGGGGACATTCCGATTGGGGTTTTGAAAGTTGTGTGGTATGCCCACAAAGCATCAACCAACTTTCTTGACCAATCAGCGCAATTTACATTCACTATTTTGGATAGAATTTGCTTTATTTTGCCTATTTGATACTTCTACTTGCCCTCTCGTTTGGGGATGATACAGGGTTGCCACTCTGTGTTTCACATACATCTTTCAAGGAGAGCTTTGAACAGTTAGTTTCAAAAATGGAAACCTCCTTCACTGATAATTTTCCGAGGTGTACCAAACCTGGAAAAGATATTTCTTCGGAGAACCCGATGATACTCTTACCTTCATTATTCAGTAGAGCTTTGGCCTCTAGCCATTTAGAGACATAATCAACTGCAACCAGAATGTATTTATTACTAAGAGAGCTGACAAAAGGTCCCATAAAGTCAATGCCCCAAACATTGTATAGTTCTATCACCAAAATTGGATTTAGAGGAAGTTCATGCCTTCATGAGACCCCCATCTATTTGACATCTATCACATGACTTGAAATAATCATGGGTATCTTGATGTATAAATGACCAATAGTAGCCACACTGTAACACATTTTAAGCAGTTCGAGCTCCACTGTTATGACCACCCACCAATAAAGAGTGGCATGCTTCAAGAATACTTATCATTTCCACTTCTGGCACACACCTCCGGATAATCCCACCCGCACAAATACGAAATAAATATTTCTCATCCTAGAAGAACGTCTTTACATCATGCATAAACTTATGACTCTAACGGGCGTTTAGATTAGGAGGCACTATATCACTCACCAAGTAGTTGGCATAGTCAGCAAACCAGGGTATAAGATCATGTTAGGACACCAAAACCCTTTCATAAGGGAATGAATCATTGATGTCAAGTCCATCATTAAACTTCACCATAGCTTCAGCTTCCAATCTAGAAAGGTGATCAACTACCTGATTTTTTTACCCATTTTTGTCAATAACATCAAAATTGAATTCTTGCAAGAGGAGTACCCATTTAATCACTCTTGGTTCTATATCCTTTTTAGCCATCAGATATTTGAGCGCTATATGGTCTGTGTGCATGATCACTTTAGCTCCCAATAAGTAGGTACAAATTTTTCAAAGGCAAAGACTAAGGCAAGCAATTTTTGTTCGGTGATTGTATAATTTTTTGGGGTCACATTTATTGCTTTTCTAGCATAATAGATCATATGCAGAATTCTCTCTTTTTGCTCTAACACCACTGCTAACTCAACCCCCCTTGCGTCACACATTAGTTTAAATGGTTGTGACCAATCTGGAGACACAATAATGGGTGCCGAAGTCAATCTTCTTTTCAATTCTTCCAAGGCTTGCATGTATGCATCATCAAATACAAAATTGGCATCTTTCTCTAACAACTTGCACATAGGTTGTGGGATCTTGGAGAACTCTTTTATGAAGCGATGGTAGAATTCTGCATGGCCTAGAAAGCTCCTGATACCTTTCACCAAAATCGGTGGTGGTAGTTTCTCAATAATCTCATTTTTTTCTTTATCCACCTTGATCCCATTGCCTGAAATTCTGTGACCAAGCACTATGCTTTATTGGACCATAAAATAACATTTCTCCTAGTTCACCACCAAATGGCTCTCAACACATCAAAACACATCACACAAATGTAATCATTATTCTTCAAAATACTGGCCAACAAGACTAAAATCATCCATGAACACTTCAAAAGTGCTTCCAACCATGTTCGAAAAAATAGACATCATGCATCATTGAAACATGGCTAGAGCATTACACAACCCAAAAGGCATTCTTTTAAATGAAAAAGTACAATATAGGCATGTGAAGGTTGTCTTCTCTTGATCCTCGGGCACAATGACAATATGATTATACCCGGAATATCCATCAAGGAAACAATAACATCCTTTTTCTGCCAGTCTATCAAGCATTTGATCGATGAAGGGCCTAGGGAAATGATCTTTCTTGTCAAAAGAATTGAGTTTCCTGTAATCCATACATACTCTCCACCTAGTGACCATCTCATAGGAATCAATTCATTCTTTACATTAGGCACCACTCACTCCTACGTCTAACCACTTGATGATATCTTTATGCGCAACCTCTTGCGTTGGGGTGTTCAACTGTCTTTGATGGTCAATGCTTCGCTTATAATTCTTGACTAGTTGAATCTTATAAGTATATATTCCAGGAAGTATGTCAATGATGTCTGCAATTGTCCACCCGATGGCACTTTTGAATTGCTTGAGAACGGAGATGAGGGCCTAAGTTTGGGCTTTATTGAAGTCAGTTACAATTATGACTGGCAACGTATTAATCTCTCCTAAGTATGCATATTTCAAATGCATAACTCTAGTGGGACTTCTACAGAGGGCTTCGACGATGGTGCTTCCCTGTTGCACAAGTCAAACTGTAACCTAGCCTGTCGCCTAGGACCAAATGAGACCCCAAGAGCATTCACCATTTCCTCATAGTCAAGAATGATGTCACCATCAAAATTCATCAATACCGCTACCAATGGTTTAACTCCCAGTCTCAACTCAATTGGGATCTCCATTTCATCATCCACACTCATTTTAATCATTGAGACAACCTAAAACTCATAATTCCTTCTATCTGGTTGGTCCACATGAAGCACAATTGTCTCTTCACCAAACCTAAAGGTAAGCAGACTTTTTTCCATACTAACTAATGCTCTCCCTGTCGCTAAGAAGGGTCTCCCGAAGATGATAGGAACTGTAAAATTAACCTCACAGTTAAGTATAATAAAATCTGCTGGAAATATAAATTTGTATACCTTAACCAACACATCATAAAGTATCCCCACATATTTCTTAACTATTTTGTCTGCCATTAATAAGTGCATCTTTATAGGAATGAGATTGCCTAAACCGAGCTTTCTGAATATGGCAATAGGCATCAAATTGACGCAAGCTCCCAAGTCACATAGTGCTCTAGCAAATGCAAGTTTTTCCACTGTGTATCGTATGGTGAATGCACCCGAATCTTCAAGTTCTACACCAAAGACTTCATGGTGATGGTACTGCAATGTTAAAAACTTTGTACTTCTTCTTGACCAGATATTTCATCCATTCGCATATCCTAACATCATTGTAAGGGCCTCCACTAAGGGGATGTCTACTGGCAACTTCTTAAGCATCTCCAAGAATTGTTCAAAATTACCTTCCTCATTTCTGTTCCAAAGCCTTTGGGTAAAAGGTGGTGGGGGTCTTGGAAAAGTTTTATATTTCTTTGGTTGCTTATTTGTGCTTGGCATCTTAATCTCCTCGTTTATCCTCTTTCTGTGGCTTTTATCTTCAACGATTCTCGTAGGAGGATCAATAGTGCTTTTTCCACCCTGAGTCATCACTGCCATAAAATTTCCTTCATTTTTCGGATTATGAACCCCATTTCTTAGTAAAGAGCCCTTATGGTGTTGGTTCAACTACAAAGAAACTTACCCAAATTTTTGTTCTAGTTGCTTAATCGCCACCAAGTGAGACTCATTTTTTTTATTAATACTTGAACTATCCAATTTCATTCCCTTCAAGGTCTCATCTTGGTGGTCAGTTCATTTCAACAACTTGTTAAACATCTCTTTAAACCTAGAAGTGCTTGGCATGGCATCACGGTTGTGGGGCGGCACATAAGGACTATTACTATAACCATCTCTTCTACCGTACTCGGCATCTGACACCCTCTTTCTTTCATAGTAACCACCTCGATTATCTCTATAAGCACCATCACGGTAGTAATTTCGACCTTAATTCCTAGAACCTTGCCTATAATAGTCCGATTTGGACCCTTGAGGGTTATTCTGGGAACCCGCCGCTTGATTACTCACAAAACAAGCATCTTCATCAAAGAATGGATCTTTATAAATGGGAGCCTTAGGAGGTTGGTGAGTGACTGCTTTGCCACTTGCTTGGTTTTCCTTCAAGACCAAGTCTATACTTGTGCAAAGTTGTACAAGTTGCTCCATCATCTCTTCATTGACCTTTGCTTGGTCATTGTTGGTGTTGACTAAACAAGAAGTTTTCATTGCACCTCGCTCTCATTGATCCCATACTCTATTGGTTTTAACCACTTGCTCCACCCTTGCAACTATCAATTTAAATGGTTGGTCAAGAAACATGTCTCCCATGATTTTGTCGGCGCAAGCTTGGCTATTCTCATCAAGTGCCCGATAAAAGATCTCAACCAAGTCATCATCCACAATCTTGGGATCGAGGAGCATCCTCAAGCATTTGATAAATCTCTCCTATGTTGTGAAAATAGAGTCACCCAATAGTTGCTCAAAGTTGTATATTTGATCCTTCATCTTTAACTTCTTAGATCTTGGGAAATATCTTTCAAGAAATACTCTTTGAAGTTGTACCCAAATTGTTATTGTACCCAGAGAAAGCTCAAAGAACCTGACAGGATCGAGATTAGAAACAATACTAAAATGGAGTGAATACTTGAATGCAGAAGCAACACCAAAAAAGAAAGATAAAACTAATCAAAGATATGGGAAGTTCAATGGAAAGATCCAAGAATTTCCAGGAGATTGATATTCTAAGGCTTTGATAAGATCCAAGTAATAACATAAAGATTTATGGAAGATATCTAACATCTTTACTTGAGAAAATGAATCAAAACATTAGTTTTGGATCTTGACCACTTTATGAGTAACTAAAGGCAATAATTAGCATGTAAACTAATTACCTTCTAAACAATACCAAAAAGAAATCAAAGATATCACAAGAAGAAAGTACTTTATACCTTAAAATATGAACTAGTGAAGGTTTAAAGATAAATTCTCAAAGAACAAGTTATAAAGGTTCAATAGAACTATCGTCAAATATTATTAATAGCAATCTAATTGTCCTTAATGAAAGAACAAAGACTCCTATATATATTATAGGGTCCTTAGACGTCCAATACTCCTTAGGTTAGGCCCAAGGAGTATCTAAAACCTAAAAAGAAAATTATAGGGTAAATCCTACTCTAGAAAGGAAATAAAGTAACCTTAACTATGAATAGACCTAGTAGTTCTAAGAAAGCATTAAATGGTATTAGGATACCTTAAATAGAACAAGGAAAACATTAATAATATATATATAAATTAGGAAATAAGGTCAAACACAACTAGGAAAAGAATCTTCACAAATTTGGAAAATTTGACTAGTCTTCTCTGCAAACTTGGGCAGAAAGCAACCCTTGTTATGGTTGATTCTTGGACTCTTCTTGGCCTTATTTTCAAAAAATTTTAACCCTAAATTTCTTCATCTTGGACTTGAATTTAGGCCACCAAATAATTTACCATATGGAGAATTCATCCTTCTTAGGCTTTAACTTTTCTTCCCCAACACGACACCCACCAAATAATTGTAGTATTTGAACAATTCATACTTCTTGGGCTTTAGCTTTTCTTCCTCGACAAAACACCTTTGGATATGCAATTGACGCCCATTAAACATATAATTAAACTCCTTTGTTTGAGATCTTGTCATGGGCCTCCTTTGATCTTCTAAATTTTCATCCTTTTCATCCTTGTCCTTCAAGGATGTAGAGCTTTGTATAATGCTATCATTCCCCTCTTCTTTAGGAAAATTTATCCTCAAGTTCAAATCTGCATCAAAATAGGAAAGATTAGAAACATTAAAAGTAGCAACAAGTTAAAACTCACCAAGAAGATCAAGTTTATAAGCGTTGTCTCCAATCCTTTCAAGGACTTTGTACGGACCACTTCCTCCAGGATCTAGCTTGGTCTTTTTTTTTTTTAAGGAAATCTTTCCTTTTTCATAATCACCCAAACCAAGTCCCCAAGTTTAAACACAACATATTTTCTTCCTTTGTTCCTTTGTAATGTAACTTTCTTATTTTTTTCAATTGCATGTCTTATTTGTTCATGAATCTTCTTCATCATGTCAACCGTCTTTCTACCATCAAGATTAGAAAAATTATAAGTAAAAGCAGTAAATTAAGAGGGGTAAAGGGGTTGAATCCATATACAACTTTAAAAGGAGTCTTACCAGTAGAAGAATGAAAAGTCTTATTATAAGCAAATTCCACATTAGGCAAGTAATATTCCCAAGAAGTCAACCTTCCTTTCAAAATAGCCCTTAACATATTCTCCAAAGTTCTATTAACAAATTTTTTTTTCCCATCAGTTTGTAGGTGACAAGGTCTGGAGAATAGCAATTTAGTCCCTAACTTTCCCCAAAGAATTCTCTAAAAGTGACTTAAAAACTTGGTATCCCTATAACTAACAGTAATTCTAGGTATTCCATGTAATTTAACCACTTCTTTTACAAATAAGCTAGCCACATTAGATGCGTCATTAGTCTTTTACATGGAATAACATGATCCATTTTATAAAATTTGTCTACTACCACATATATACTATCCTTACCATATTTAGTCCTACGAAGCCAAAATATGAAGTCCATGCGGCAATGTTCTAGACAGCTTGTTTACATTCAAGATAATGAGAACATAGTTTTTCAACATCCTTTCTCATGCTACGCCAAAAACATCTTCAGAAAGGCACTCCAAAATGTCCCATTAGCCCTCCACAATGTGCTTCCCTAACAAATAGTTCACACAAAGAGCAGTTAGCTACACACACATTGTTCTCCTTAAAGAGAAATTCATTTGGAATATTAAATTTCTCAAAAGGACCCAACTTACATTCATCAAAAAGTTTACAAAAATCAGAATTATTAGCATAGAGTAACTTGATTTGGTCAAAACCCAACAACTTTGAAGCAAGAGTAGATATCAAAATATACCTTCTTTGAGAGCGCATCAGCAACCACATTCTCCTTTCCTTGTTTGTAGGCATTACATAAAGAAAATTTTTCATAAACTCCACCCATTTAGCATACCTACGACTAAGTTTACCTTGGCTCTTCAAGTAATTCAATGACTCATGATCTGTCTTGACCACTTATTCTCGAGGCCACAAGTAGTGCTGCCATGTAGCTAATGCTCTTACCAAGGCATATAACTCATTATCATAAGTCAAGTATTTCAATGTTGATCCACTTAGCTTTTCACTTAAGTAGGCAATTGTCTTGGAGTCTTGCATCAAAATAGCACCTATGCCTTTACCAGGGGCATCACACTCAACTTCAAAAGACTTAAAAAAATCAGGTAATTGCAAAAGAGAAGCAGAACACAATTTTTCTTTCAACAAGTTAAATGCATCGTCTTGTTCCTTTTCCCATGAAAAAATCTTATCTTTCTTAATAACTTTATTTAAAGGAGAAGCAATGGTGCTAGCTAAAGTCCCTCACAAATCTCGTGTTAAAACTAGTAAGTCGATGAAAACTCCTAACTTCAATTGCACAATTAGGTTTAGGCCATTCTTTAATTACTTTGATTTTATCACCATCTACTTCAACTCCCTTAGAATTAATCACAAAACCTAAGAAAACTACACAATCCACAGAAAATACACTTTTTGAGTTTAGCAGATAAGAGTTGATTTCTAAGGACTTTAAGAACTTGTTTTAGGTGCTCTAACTATTCATCTAGATTTTAACAAAAGATC
Source organism: Solanum sejunctum (assembly GCA_025642045.1). Classification (NCBI taxonomy): domain Eukaryota; kingdom Viridiplantae; phylum Streptophyta; class Magnoliopsida; order Solanales; family Solanaceae; genus Solanum; species Solanum sejunctum. The sequence goes on along the minus strand of JAOTQJ010165385.1, from coordinate 18,205 downwards.
AAGATGTCATAAAAGTACACCTCAACAAACTTTCCATGAAAATCTTTAAAAACATCATTCATTAGTCTCATAAATGTGCTGGGTGCATTTGTTAAGCCAAAAGGCATAACTATCCACTCATAAAGTCCATATTTGATCTTAAGAGCAGTTTTCCATTCATCTCCAGGATTCATATGAATCTAATGATAACGACTTTTAAAATCAATTTTAGAAAAGAGTTTAGATCTATATAGTTGATCTAACATATCATCAAGACAATGGATAGGATGCCGATACTTTACCATTATCTTGTTGATGGATCTATAATCCACACACATCCTCTATGTTCCATCCTTTTTGGGGATAAATAGGACAAAAATAGAACATGGGCTCGTGCTCTCTCGAACAGAACCCTTTTTAAATAATTCTTCAACTTGGCTTTGTAATTCCTTGGTCTCTTTAGGACTACTCCAATAGGTAGGTCTATTAGGTGGTTGAGACCTAGGCACAAAGTCTATTTAGTGCTCAATCCCTTTCAAAGGTTGAAACCCCTTTGGAGTATCATCAGGAAAAACATCTTCAAAACTCTGCAAAAGAGAAGAAATAGTATTTGGCAAAGAAGGAGTTAGTTCTTCAAAGTTAATTAACACTTCTTTGTAAGTAAGTAGTACTATGGGCAACCTCTCTTTTCTAGAACTCAAACACTCACTTCTTTTTAAGTAAGTAGTACTATGGGCAACCTCTCTTTTCTAGAACTCAAGCACTCTTTGGCTTTTACATAAAAACTCTTTTTTTTTCTTAGCCTCTTTTCTCTCACTAGAACTTTTTATTTTTTCACTCAAACCCTCTTTTACCACTTTACTTATTTTACTCCCCTCTCTCTCTCTTTCTTGACCATCTCTCTTTTTTTCTATATATTGGCCCTTCTTTTCCCTCAAGCTCACTTTTTATCTCTCCATTTTGCTTTCCCCATGTTTGCCTCAATCATTTCTTATCTTCAAACACTTGTGAAGGAGATAATGGGCAAGAGTAAATTTCTTACCAATATGCAGAAAATTGTACCTATTGTTTCTCCTGTGATGAATAGTATCCCTATAATATTGCCAAGGTCAGCCAAGTAATACATGACATGCTTGCATTGGAACTACATCACAAAGTTTCATCTTCATACCTACCAACATTGAATGAAATTGTGCATTGTTTAATTACTTTTACCTCTCCACTATCATTCAACCATTGGAGCATATATAGGATAGGGTGTTTAATGCATGCAACTCCTAGGTTATCTACCAAATATGAACTCACCACATTTCCACAACTTTCTCCATTAATAATCATAGAATAAGTCCTTCCCTTTATTCTACATCTAGTATGGAAAAAATTCTTCCTCTGTCCTTCATCACTGCTACCAAAATTAATGGTCATAATTCTCCTAACCACCCCAATTATAATATCATTGGGCAGTTCTAAATCATTTTCTTTATTTACACCTCCTCCCTCTTCTTCTTCCCCCTCACCGTTCTCACTCTCATGTTCTCTATTCTCTTTAAATATGATGTTTCTTCAAATTGGACATTCATGCATCGTATGACCCTACCCATGACATTTATTACATTGAATTGAACTAGAAGGTTTAGAAGATCTGGTATTGAAGGTTTTACCTCCCTCGTCAACATTACCTTTACCTCTATCTTCTTGAGGTTTAAAAGGAGTTTTTACTTCTTGAATTGACCATGGCTTCTTGGAGATGGAGTTAGGCCAATTTCTCCATGAGTTAGGTTGTTGCTTTTTCTTGATTTGTTTTTCAACTTTAACAGACAAATCAACTAACTTATCTAAAGTTACATACTGTTGTATCTCTACTACATTAGCTATTTCAGAATTTAAACCATTTAAAAATCTAGCCATTATATCTTCTTCTTACTCTATGCTATTAGCTTGGATCATAGCTATATCCATACTTTTGAAGTACTCATCCACTGACATGGAACCTTGCTTCAAGTGTTGAAGGCGAGATTGTTGTTCCCTTTGAAAATATGATGGCACAAACCTCTTCCTCGTCACCCTTTCCATCTCTGCCCAAGTAGTAATAGGTGGTAAACTTATCTTGCACTCTTTCCCTATCAAGTTTTATCCACCAAAAAGCAGCATAATCAGAAAACTCAACACCAACAACTTTAACTCTCTTAAACTCAGAGTAGTTATTGTAATCAAAGATGGCTTCAACTAGTCTCTCATAATCAAGGTACAAGTTTGGGCTCCTTGTCCCCTTGAAAGATGGAATCTTCATTTTTATACTACTTATATTATCTTCAGCTACTCTGCCTCTTTGTATCCTCCTATCTCTTCTTTCTAGATTAAGTTCACCATCAAAATTATCATTATCATATTCAAGATTTACAAAAAGGGCATAGGGTACATTTCTTCTAACTTAGGGTCTAATATTATAGGGTCGTACAACATTATTCTCCCTCGTAATTGCAACTATGGTCTCATTCTGCTCGGTAATCATATTGCTCATCTCTTGAAATTAAAGGTTCCATCTGTCGAATTATTGGTACATAGCTTGAAGGGTGAAGTCATTCCTTTCTTTGATCTCAGCTTCTAAACGACCACTTTCTTCATTTCCACCTGAATTATACATCTTAAAGGAAAATATAAATCATACACTTAATATGGCTTTTACCCTCTTTTAAACTCATACACACTTGCATTTTTACCCACAAATAACCTTTGAACAAGAGTATTTTGTAGATTTATAATTAATCCCAAACAAGTATCAAGTTCTTAGTAATAAAGTATAGATTTTTGGGGCACAAAAGTCTTTAATTTTGATGTGTAAGTCTTATGAGGTGTCTACTCCTATTGGTACATTTATTGTTGCTAGAAAGGTCTATAGAAATTGTTCCATTAGCATTTTGCATAAAATATTTCCTTGTGATCCTATTGAGTTAGATATGGTAGATTTCGTTGTCATTCTTGGGATGGTTTGGTTGCATGCATATTATTAAGCCTCTACTAATTGTAGAACTAGTAGGGTCAAATCCCAATTCCCAAATAAAACCATTCTTGAGTGGAAAAGTCATGATTTGGTGGTCAAGGGTAGGTTTACATCTTATATTAAAGCCCAAAAGTTAATCTCTATGTGGTAGCTTAGAGAGTCGGTTCTGGTGGTAAATGAGTTTTGTGATGACTTTCCAAATGACCCTTTTGCTATTCCTCCTAAAAGAGAAATAGACTTTGGTATCGACCTCCTTCCCAATACTCAAACCATTTTTATTCCTCCTTACAGTATGGCCCCAACTGAGTTAATGGAGTTGAAAGAGCAATTGAGGACTTGTTGGAGAAGGGTTTTATTAGGCCTAGCCAATCACCTTGGGGTTCACCAATGTTGTTTGTGAAGAAGAAGGATGGGTCTCTTAGAATGTACATTGACTACCGACAACTTAATAGGGTCACCATAAAGAATAAGTATCCTCTAACAAGGATTGATGCTTCAAAAGCTTGTGTTTGTGGGTATACCTTCGCAGGATCCTCAAAGCCATCTACATAATATTGCTTTTGTTTGCAAGAGCATGATGGGGATGCAAAACCTTTCCATGGATGTTGTTGCGTTGCATATGTTCCCTCTATCCCTTATTGGTAATGTAGCAGTGTGGCTATCTGATCTCCCACAAAGCACAATCACCAGTTGGGTGGATTTACAGAAGGACTTTTTGGAAAGGTACTGCTTGATGTCAAAAAAGGTCAAGTTAAAAGATCAAATAAAAACTTTTCAGCAATTGGTAGGTGATTCAGTTAGTACAACGTGGGAAAGATTTACAAAGTGTTTCAGAAGTGTCCCAAACTACAAAATTATTGGTGATGTCTTGGTAAAGATGTTCTATCATGCCCTCGATGAAAATAGTCAAGCTTCTGCCAATACTATAATGGGGGGCATTGTCGGATCAACCTATCTCAAGGATCACTGAGATAATAGAGCAAGTGGTCAAAAACAATTATGCATAGGGGCAAAGGGAGAGAGCATGTACACGGAGCTCATATGCCATAAATGTTAGTTTGGAGCAAGCTAAGATCATTTAGGAGATCATTCAATAACTTGCTCAACTCCGCACAAGTATGGATTTGGTGGTTAAGCAAAATCAAGAAAGAATGCATGTGGTAGTTGACCAACCTCCTAGAGTACCCATGTATGAAGAGCATTATTATGATAAGAATGCTTGTTTTTTAGTGATCAAGCAGTGGGTTTCCATAACAATACCCAAGGGTCTAATTTGGACTATTGGCGTTAATGTTCTGGAAACCAAGGTCAAAACTATAATCGAGAAGGTGCATATAGAGATAATTGTGGTGGTTACTTATAGAGGAATGGGGTTTTAGAAGCTGAGTGGGGTAGAAGAGATGGTTTTTGGCATGGTCTATATGTGACACCCCATCATTGTGATACCGGGCCAACTAATTCAAGGATTGAAAAGATGTTGGCGATTGATGAAAAAGGCTGAAACACAAGATGAGACTTCAAATGTAATGAAATCTGATATCTCTAGCATACATCGAAAGATAGAGTCTCATTCAGTGCCCATTAAGCAACTTGAGCAACAATTTGGCCAAGTGTCTAATATATTGAATCGATGCCAAAAAGGTACATTGCCAAGCAATATTATTCAAAACTTGAAGAGTAATGGACATTGTATGGTAGTCATGACTATGGGAGGTAAGAGTACAATTAATACTCCGATGCTGGTAGGTGTGGATGATGTGCATGAAGATCTAGTTATAGAGAAGGTTATGTATGAAGGAGAAGAAGGCAACAAAGGTTGGTCAAGTGGTGAAGTGATTAAGAAGCCAGAAAAGTGTAAGACTATCCCAAAGCCTCCTCCTTCATTTCCCCAGAGGCTCAAACAAAAGGAGGAGGATGGTAAGTTCAAACATTTCCACTCCATGTTAAAGCAATTGTCCATCAACATTCCCCTTATCAAAGCATTAGAGAAAATTCCCAAGTATGCTAAATATATGAAGGATTTAGTGACTAATAAACACACGGTATGCCAAGATTTTTTGCCAGAGCTCCAATATTTTAATGCCATTACCACTAAATATATGTTCAGAAAAGGAAAGCCCCGGGTGCATTTACCATCCCTTGTACCATTGGTGATATAGAATTTGCAAAGGTGTGGTGCAATTGGGATGCTAGTATAAACTTATGCCTCTTGCAATCTTCAAAATGCTTGGTTTGGGTTCCCCTACTCCTACAACAATGAGGTTGTTAATGGCAAATAGAAAAATCAAGTAACAAGAGGGAATACTTTTTGATGTGTTGGTTAAAGTTTCAAAATTCATATTCTTAGCGAATTTTGTGATTCTTGAATGTGAAGTTGATTTTGAGGTCCCTATTATCTTGGGAAGACCATTTCTTGACATAGGGAGTGCCATGGTGGATATGGACTCCGGTTAGCTCAGATTTAGGGTGAAGAATAAAGTAGTTTTTGATATCTGCCAATCTATGAAGCATCCGAATAAACTAAATAGTGACATTTGGGTTGTTGAGGATTATTTAGTGCTCAAGATGCCTAAGTGGTATGGTGATAATAAATCAGGAGCTACTTGGGAGGCAACCCAAGCATTACGTTATTCTAGCTTAATTTTGACGTTTGTTTTTAGTTTTTAACTTTTGAGTTGATTGTTTTTCTGTTTGATTCATATTTTTGACATTGGTTTTGTTGTGTTTAAGGTGCAAATGCAATTTATGAGGAGCATACAGGTTCAGGACAAAGATTTCAAGTTTTGTGGAGAATTGCATCTGATACAATCTTTACGACCAGGGTTATGATTCGTATTGCACTTTACGACTCGTAACCCTATCTCGTAGAGAGTAATAGTGAGTAGGTTAAAAGTGTACTACATCTATGAGCCAACTTTACAACTTGTAATCCAAGCTACAAGCCGTGATTGGGGTTTATGGAACCCACGTATATTTTCAAATTTTTTTAACTGTCGAGTGGTCTACGATACTACGACCTACGAGTAGTAGACTATGATATGATTCGTAGCTAGGGTTTTGTTGACCCAACTTTGTAATTTTAAATGTGACCCTATAAGGTATAAAAAGGGGTCAAAATTATTTTGACCCAATTTTTGACCCTAATTACCAATGTTTACCCAAATATTCTCCCCTATCCCATCTCCTATCATTTTTTTCGGTCTATGCAACCCATTTCCAGCCAATATATTAACTAGGGTTTCTTAACTATTCTTCTCTTTCTACTTTCTCCAGTTCATCTACTCATTGACACACCCCTCATGTGCTTCGAAATTCCCCATAATCATAATTTTCATACTCTCAAAATCTATGCGTAATTTAAAAAATTCAATTTCATATTCTCAATCATGGGCAAAAATTGAGTGAAAATTGGTCTAACTCATATTTTAGAAGACATGTAACAAAAAATAATTTTTGCTAATTTTACAATTTCTAGTGGTTGTCCGAGCACAGGGCGCGATGCGCCTAGGGTGTGCTATTGTGTATTTTGAAGTCTGCATCTGGTCCGCATAATGCCTGGTGTTCTAACCAGTGTGACATATTGATTGGTTTTATTACTTCACTAAAGGGATTAGGGTCATAGCCCCATGCTCACTTTAAAGTGAAATCAGCCATACGTAGCCATTTTTCAACTCTATAACTCACAAAACCATCTCTAAAACCTCCCTAAGGCTGTATCAATTCTCTCATTCAAATCTAGCTATTTCAAAAGCTCAATTTCGTAACCCAAGGGCTCAATTCAAGCTCTAAGTCTACTTCAATTCATTTTAAGGAATTCAAGGTTTAAGATACATGGGTCTTCATCCATGGGTCCTTTTACCCATGGAGCCAACCTTCTCTTTTTACGAAAATTGCATGGTTTCAAGTTGTATTACATATGGGTATATTCTATTATGAAATATAAACATAAATCGTGTTGGGGTCCTAGTAAGTATTGATTGATTATGCATAAATGTCTCTTTCAAGCTTTTTCCATGAATTGATGTTGTCTATTTAGACTATGCATGTTTTGAGCTATGAAACTATGAACTATTATGAGCTTTTGTGATGGATTTCAAGAAACCCTATATGAGGGTTTCACTACCTTATTGGTGGATTGATTTTCATGGAGTTTACATATCTTGTTTTACTCTTGAATTGCATGATTTTAAACAAGTATCATGAAACCACCATATGTTCCATAAAATGACATGACAAGAATTCTCAAGTTATTGATGATCAATTACATGATTTACAAATCAAGCGACTTATTGATGATTAAGGACCTTCAAGTATGTATTGAATTCATAAAAATTATCTATAATATTGCAAGTATCAAGTTAAGCCCTATTCAAGATTATACCTCTTGTGAGCCATTCAAGTTAGGGCAAGGGTTCATGTATGATTATGATCTACTCTCATGTTCATGTTAGGCTCGCTATTAGAGGTTAAGCATGTTTATGAGCTACTCAAGTCATGTTATCATGTCTACTACAAGTTATTCATGTTATGATTAAATTATAAATATTTCAAGTATTTCGTGGGACTTGACTGAGCATCGATTGTGGCTTAAGATAGGGACTTGACACAAGGGATCCTTATATAAAGTCTTTACTCTCTAAACTATGTGCCACCATAGGGTTATGATTATTACCCTTGCTATACTAGTGGATCTATCTAGCTATATCACACCTTGTCGAGGGGATGATACACCTTGAATTATTCATTGTACGATTTACCATGGCAAGTAGACCATAACTTGTCGAGGGGGTTGTATGCCTCGATCACTTTACCGAAGGGGTGATATCTTTAATGTATTATGTAAGTAAAATATTTTTCATACATGTGATTATTGCAAGCATTGATCATACATGTCATATTGAGTTATATCTATTGCCTATATGTATGCATTTCGAATATGATGACTTTTATGTTTATTGTATAGCATCCTGCATGTTAGTACATTCAAATATACTAATGCATACTCTTTGCCTATATGATATCACCATGTAGAAATTCGAACTCCTTTTGATTATCATCCTCCACGTGGATAGTTCGAGTCTCGTAGAAAGTTGTTGTGAGTCCTCAATTCTGAGGATAATATCTACTTATTTCATGCTATGTTGAGACTTCTTCTTATGTTGAATACTTATTACTATAAGGGTGAGCCCGGAAAGTGTCTTGGACCCCGTTCCATTCTAAAGTAGAGGTGTTGTTAGATACTATATATGTATATGCTATGAGCTTGACTCTTTTATGTTTTGTATTATCAAAGACTTCCCTTAGTGTCACTTTCCTTTTTTATTATATCACTTGTTGGTGTTTATTTTGCTTCTGCGACCAAGGATGTGTGAATGATATGCTAAGAGACTTGTTTGGGGTCCCTTCAGATTCCCCATTAGCCATGTCACGTCTAAGCCATAGGCTTGGGTCATGACACTAATTTGGTAAGTTTTTTTGTTTAGTTTAACTTCAAAATGTACTTGCTTTAAACAGTTTGAATGATGAGTGAGATTGAAATTATGCCAAGGCATGTAATTCTTATTTGAGTTGAAATTGTGATGGAGAATCTAGGGTTGCTATGAGTTGTATTGACTGATTTAGCCCTAAGTTTAGTGCTTTATCTATGTTATTGTAATGGGATGCTCATGCTATTATGTTCCTTATTTGATTAAATGGTTGCTACTGGGTTATGCATGTTCATTGACTTTTAGTTCCATAGGAGCATGATAACGTTTGGGTTATTTTGTCATAGTCGAAATTATGGATTGATCAACTCTTGATGTTCTTGTTAAACTATCCCCCAAGTAACTTTGAATGTGATTGAGTAAATGGCTGGGGTGTATTTTTTGAGGGTGTTGGCATACGTGCAAGTTTACATGAGTTAAGGGAGGATAAATTATTGCATATTAATTGTTAAATCCTTGTTGATGGAGTAAATTTTTGTTTTGACACCATGATTAGGGTATGGGTTGACTTGTGATTTGCATGTGAGTGTTATATACTTGCTTCGATGCTGGTGGGATAGCATTTAAACTGTTCGTAGGGTTCGTGGGATGAGTTGTGTTATTTTAGGTGCCTGTTATTTCTTGTTTATAGGAGTCTTGTATGACTTATAGATGGGTCTACTAGTTGTAATTGCCTCTTGTAAGAAGTTAAAGTGACTTATGATTCCTATGTACTCATCATATGAGACTATCTATGAGTTGTAGATCTCTCTGAGAGTCGTAGATAGGTTTTCGGGCTCTTGCCTATTATTTTGCTCCATGGAACTCTATATGAAACCTGAAGGTGACATATATGAAGAGAAGTAATATAACAATATGCAATGAAATCCATGATACATAATATACCATAATGCTCATATATAATGGGGATGTAACCATAACCGACATCTCAAACTCATGCAAGCTATTATATGAATTTGCCCGATATAGACCTCCCATCATGTGAGAGAAGATTAGTTGGGAAAGGTAATATACGCCACTCCTTACGACCTGATCATTTGGGTGTAATGGCCACTTTCCTTATGACCAGTAATTTTAGAAGAATTTCTAATATCATATCATATCATATCACATCAATGCGTAATTATTCCTTACGACCTAGTCATTTTGGTAATGGCTACCATATACCTATGTTGGAACATAGTGCATGGAAAGAAAGAGGACCCTTGGAGATTGCCTTGATAGCCCCAATATATTCTTTGCTAAGTCATCATTCCTCAAGAATACTTACACATATACACACTTTCAAAAGAGCCTTAAATAATTTCAATGCACACTTAGGCTAAAAAATCAAACATTCTTCATAACCATTTACACTTGTGCTCAAAAGTCAAATCACATTTCAATCCATACTTTTAATGCTAGGAATAGCTCATTCACTTAACAATATGGTGCAAGCATGCAATATACCGAAAGATTCAATGACTATGTACATTTATGTGGTCACATTCTTGTCATAATCATATATGTGAGCTTAACTCACTAAAATCATTTTCATAAAAAAAACATATGTGAGCTTAACTCACTAATTCATTTTCATCAAAATCCAAAGACATGAATGCATCTGTCATGAATTATGTGAGAATTACATGGAAAATATACATTCAATCTAAAATCACAATACAATATGAAATTCAAGTAAATCCATAAGTAAAATCAACATTCAAATCACAATTTAGATTATCCATGCTTAAATCAAACTTAAAATGGACAATGCATATTCAATTCTTCATAATAATCATGCAATTCAACATATTAGGGTTTAAATTAATTTTAAATCCACAATAAAGCATAGTCCATACTTTAATTGAATTAAACGAATAATAATCTTAAAAACCCATATTTAAAGTAAGCTAAAATTCACAAAAATAAAGTGAAAAGAGTTTGGGTCTTCATGGTTGAAAAGAACCATGAATCAATCCCATATACCTTAGTTCTCCAAAAAGAAATAAGAAGAAATTGATAAAGATTGAAGTCCTTTCTTGAATCCCAAGCTAATTCTCCACTAGAGTCTTTAAGACGAGTTAAGAGAGTTCAGTATAATTCTAAGTGTAAGTGTGAATTAAAATGAGGGAAAATAGAGTTTATGTCATTTGGATGTCTATAGAAAGCATAGAAAGTCACAAAAGACCCTTAAGAGGAATCATAATTAAGAAAATTGCATTAATGAAACAAGTAGAAAAATTTTTGCCGGAGTTCCATGGGAAGGTATACGTCTCATGATAGGGTATACGGACCACATACTTCTCTGTGATCCAACACTTAGAAAAATTCTCCTGAGATAGGTCCGAGATGGTAATTCCATACTTAAAAGAAATTACATGTCATCATCTATATGGAGGGCTTCACGGCCCATACCAAGGTATACTATCCATGTGCCTCCTCCATGAAGCTTCACATAGAAAAAATTTTCAACTACAAAGTTCTGAGACGTTGACCTAATACATAAAAATTTTCACTCTGAGGGCAATATGAAAGGCCTCATAGACCGTGAAAGGCCATATGGCCTGTGAGAGGGTCCGTATGTGAAATGCCTTGCCCAAATTATGCATTTTCAAGGACAAGGCCCTCAACACGATAAACCACACGGATCGTGAAGCCTCTCACAGATCGTGTGGTATCCATGTGTGGTATGTCTTGGTCTCAAACTCCACATCCAACACTTTCTGTACAAGACTAAGGGCCACTTGAAGGCACTTCTATGATGTATCCCAAGATATACTCCTTTTTTGGGCTAAAACGGTCATTGTCAATATGTATAACCTAACCAAGGTTAGGGTGGAACCCACAGGGTGTATGGTAGACTTAGAAGAATTCAATTGCAATTCGGGTTGAATAACCAACTTATTTCTCCAAAAAATGGGGGGGTGGGTGGGAATCATAACTATGAAAAGTAATTCTAAGCTAAGACAAGTATTAAACTAGTATGAAGAGGAACTAGGGGATTGTGTTCCCCATGATTCCCTAACTCAGTATAACTAGATATTTGAATTCCTTTTGTAGTGTGCAATATGCAGAATAGTAAGCTAACTGCACTAAACCCTTTGGGTTAGGTGAAAGCCAAATTTTACTACATGGTTTGGTACATCCCCGCAGCGTCACATTACTAACCCTTACCTATTGTTCCAGTACAACCTCCCCTTGACCCAATTCGATTGATTAGGGGAGAAATATTAATCGAATCTTGTTAATTAATCTATTTTCCTATTTATTTCTACCTCAAAATAATCAGTAACACTAAGCGAGTTCTAATGTTGGCAACCATTAGAAAGCATTCAAAACAAAGAGAATTAATTAATACATGCATGCACACTTTTCAAGAAATATGAATATCCAGTTTTTACTTTGTTAGTTCTTTATAGTTCCCACAACCCTAGTTATGGATTTAGCTGCTCATGATCAGTGTTATCCAAGACTTATGAATGTGAATAACATAATTGAGCACTTACACAAAAGAATTAAGCACAATAAATCCAAACTCTTCATGAGAATCACAAGATTGAAACTAAAAGATGAAATAAAGTTATGTAAGTGTTTCTCAAATTCTCTAATGTTCCTCTATTGTTCCCTCTTCGTTCCCTACAATAAATAATCTGAAAGATCCTATTCATGGTTTTTAAAATATAAAACCAAAATGAAATAGGATAAGTCGGTCCGCTTGCTTTACTAGGGTCTCTATGGGTCGTGTAATAGTTTACGGTCTGTAATTGGGCTTTCATTGGCTACTACCTAAATTTTGGGACTGTCTTCTACAAAATACCTCTATGGCCTGTATAAGATTGTACGACTCATAGGGGGTTTCGTGTGATGGACTTTCAGCAAGTCCCCACCTTTTGATCCTTAGGGCACAAAACCAGGTCTATGACTCATAAATTCTTGTATGGGTTGTCCGCATGTTCATAGACTTCAAAAATATATCCCTCACCAAAATTATACATGAAACTAGCTTTACAGCTCATAGAATACTCTATGGCCCGTAAAGGATCTCGTGGAACTTCACTTTCAGCAACTTCGATACACTATGCCTAAAAATCATTCCAACCCTGAAATCCTGTAAAACAAACATAGAAACACATCAAATCTAGTAACATCGCATTAGAAAAAACAAAATTCTATGTTTTAAATATCAAAAGTGTTGTATTTAGACAGCATATCAACACCCTTAACTTAAAATTGTTGCATGTCCTTATGCGATAGACTCAATATACATAAGAAGCATAGTAACAAACAATCCTCACACTAATGTCATATATCACATCAAACTTAAGCACATATACCCACACCACTTTTAAAACACATCAGCTAGCTATCCAAAAAAATAATACAAATTAATATATGCGACAATCCAACTATCATAAGCGAGATAATGACCAACAACCCACAATCACTGAATTAGTCTAATATTAACAATGCTATGCAAGTGCCCTCACATAAACAAGTCCAACATCTCACTCATAATGTTGTTTTCATTTATAATATTGGGACTATGCAAAATCATTTACTTCACAAAAGACATTCATACATCATGCTCAATACCACATGTTTGCCTACTCATGATTATGATCTCTCACTACTTAGAATAAGATCATTATAGGACTTTGCTTGCTTATAATGTAGGCTTAGGGGGATTTGGTATGATTTTCAGGAATATAGTGACTAAAGGCTCTCTTTGACACTGGGTTTTCTACACTTTCACCATACCAACACTATTACTTTTCATCTCATTCAATATTTCTCCTATCTTAAGCTTTTCGGGGTACTTTATTTTGATTTTTCAACATTTTTCCTTGTATTTTCACAACAATTTTATTTTTAATTCATTGCTAAGGCATCACACTTTTTTTATCTTTCACCCAGTACACATTTTTTCTGCTTTTACAAGTATCACTAATTTTCTCCCTCATTTTATGTTTATTATTACACCGGCCTCCCTCAACTTAGGCTTTTACCCTGAGTTGAGGTGCAAATATCTAACCTAGTAACCAGGAGTACTTTTTGTAGCCACCCTCAACTCAGGTTTTTGGTCTTAGTCGCGGTGCATAATGTTCAAGGAAGGACCAGAGCTAATTATAGGATTTTACATCTAATAAGTCTAGGTTGCTTAGGGTTTTACAATGAAAATAGTACATGTAAGGCTCAAACATTAGGGCTAAGGAATATTTCACACATTTGGTTGGTTATTTAGGCTCAGTGGACTATTATGAACAATGACCTAAGATCCTTTCCTCACCAACAAGCCTATAGTCTAAATCAAAGTCACATGGCAAGTTCTGAATTGATACACAACACATGAATTTAGCAAAGTAAGCTCACACTCTCATGACACTGATTATATTATCAACATAAACTTTTACATCATGCTTTTCATCATAATTTTATCCTCACTTATTAGAATAAGCACTGTAAACACAATGGAGTATGCATGGTTGCCATCTAGACTAACTAATACAATTTTTTGGTAGGTATCAGTCTTCTGAAAGAAACACGTAAAAGATATCTATGCCATAGACATTTGTACTATATGATACCAATAATACCTCTATATCCTAAACATGCTAGTTCAACAAAAATAATATCCATGGGGAAAAAGAATATAGGCAAGAAAACCCCTACGATTCAAAATTTGGGATAGTTACAGGCCAAGGCTATTCAAACTTTACTAAGGCTTATAACTACCCACACCCCATCAAAAAAGTTGTGCATTATCCTTAATGCACAACCGCAATGAGAAATAAAATACTAGGGTTAAACAGACATAACTAAGCACCTAACCGCCAGTGTCTACCTTGGGTTGCTTCCCAAGCAATGGCTGAGTTATTATCGCAACATGACTTGGATGACTTGGTTATTCAGACTTCACCAAGTGCCCAAGAGTCATTATTCAGATTTTCTAGAGTTTTCATTGACTGACAAATATCAAAGACAACTGCTTCACCATTCAATCAAATTTGAGTTAAACAATTCTATCTCTACTAGTGCCCAATCAATGGCTAGGAATGGCCTTCCCAAGATGATTGGTATGTCAAAGTGTACTTCACAATCTAGGCTCATAAGGTCTGCGGGGAACATGAATTTCTCAACTTTGAGAAACATATCATAGTGTATCCCTGTAGGCTTCTTTATCGTGCAGTTAACCATTAACAACTGCATGCTCGTCAGAGTAGGGGCTCCAAGTCCTAGCTTCTTGGAGGCCAAAAGGGATATTAGATTTATATTGGCACCGAGATCACACTATGCCCTTATGAATGCTACATCTCTAATAATGTAGGGTATGGTAAAAGTGCAAGGATGTTCTAGCTTTCCAGCTTTTGCATCAAGGACCTTGTGGCAATTGCAATATAATGTTGAAACTCTTTGGATAGCTGCTGATCCACTGTGCACTTCTTTGTAAACATGTTCTACAGAACCTTTGCATATCTTGGCATCTTCTGAAATGCCTCAATGAGAGAGATGTTGATAGAGAGTTATTTCACCATGGACAAAAATGATGTTGCCCAAGTTAGACCTCCTTTTTAAGGATAAAGGAGTCGCTGTCAAGAAATAGAACCTGACCGAGGTTGGGCTCAAAACCAGGGGGATACATAGACTTAGGAGAATTTAATTAATATAATTTGAGTGATTAACTGACTTACTTCCCCAAGGGCAGGGGTTTGTAATAATCAGTAGAAAAGTAAACCTAACTAACACAGGAGTTAAATCAATATGGAGACAAACTAGGGTATTGTGTTCTCCATGGATCCCTAACTTAGTATCACCAAATTTCGTTTCAAGTGTGTAGCATGCAAGGTAGTAACTTAAGTTCACCAAACTCCTTAGTCCAAGCGAGAGGCGAATTTTACTACATGACTTGACCTATCTCTGTACTATGCATTACTAATCCTTATCTATTAGTCCCAGTACAACCTCCCCTTGGCCTAGTTAAGTTAATTAGATGAGAACACATCAATCAAATACTGTTAGTTAATATCTTTTCCTATTCATTACTACCTTGGTCTAGTCTATAATACTATGCAAGTTCTAATGTTTGCAACCACTAGAAAACATATAAAACAAAGAGAGTTAGTTAATATATGCATGCACACTTTCCAAGAATTATGAATTATCATGTTTTACTTTGTTTGTTCTTCATGGTTCCTGCAACATTAGTTATGGATTTAGTGACTCATGATTTGGGTAGATGCAAGACTTATGAATTGGAATAACATAACAGTGCACTTACACAATTAAATTAAGAACAACCAAATCCAAACTTCAAAGAGAATCACGAGATTAAAGATCAAATCAAAGTACAAGTGTTTGTCAAAACTCTCCAATGTTATCTCTACTCAATCGCAGTATTTTTCTCTATAATTGGCAAGCTCTCTATGTACTATATGAAAAATAACCTAAAAAAACTATTTATAATATTTAAAATACAAGCACTAAACAAAATAAGATAGCTCAGTTGTCACGCCTCACGAATAGGTTTACGAGTCGTATTGCATTTCACGGCCTGTAGTTAGGGTCTCGTAAAGTATTGATGGGAAACTAGACTTCAGCTCTATCATACCCCCCTACGACCCGTAATGTGGTTTATGATCGCTATAGGGGTTTCATCTGATGAATCTTCTTCAGAAAGTCCCTTATCTCTAATCCTCAGGACACGAACTATGTTCTACAACTCATAAACCAATCCACGACACATCTGTATATTCATATAACAACTTTGAAAAATCATGCCCTCACTGGAATTATCCACGAAACCCACTTTACGGCCCGTAGAGTTAACTACGGCTCGTAAAAGGTCTTGCACTGCATCAAATCCAACAACTTCAGCACTTTCTTGCCAACATCAAGTCCAACCCTGGAATCCTGCAAATAAAACGCAAAAACACACAAACCAACTAACTTTGCATTAAGAACACACAAAACTCTAAGTTTTAAGGATAAAAATATTGTATTTTGATTGCACATCAATAACCTCAACTTAAAATTATTGCTGGTGCTCATGTGACAGACTTAATCCATATAAGTATATAGAGTAGCACACAGACCTCAACCTAATTACATACATCACATCAAACTTAAACTCAGATACCCACGCCACTTAATCAAAATAAAATCTGATAACCATCTAGCAAACCAATACAGACTCATGGATGTGATAACACAGCTATGATAAATGAGGTACAATCAACAATCCACATTCACTGAATAAGTCTAATGTTAATAATGCAATGCAAGTGCCCTCATAGAAAAAAGTCTCATATCTCACTCTCAATGATATTTTTATGTATAACCATGTGACTATGCAAAATCACTCACCCTCACAAAACATATCCACGTATCATGCCTAATACCATAGGCTTGGCTCTATACTCATGACTAAGAACTTCGACTACTTGGACTAGGATCACTTTAGGACTTTTTAGGCTTGTAACATAGGCTTAGGGGGCTTTGTTATGGTATATGGGGAACATAGTGACTAAAAGTCTCCTTTACATTGCATTTTCCTACACTTTTACCCTGCCAATACTGTTATTTTTTATCACATTCTCCTTGTCTACTATTTCAAGCTTCTCTGGGTGCTTTATTTTCATTTTTTCAGCTATTTGCCTTGCTTTTATGCTTCATTTTTCTTTTTAATTCACAACTAAGGCATCACTTACTTTTTTTCACCCAAAACATGATCTTTCTCCTTTTCTTTATATCGCTAACTTCCATCTCATTTTTGTGTTTCACCCTTACACCAGCTTCCCTTAACTTAGGCTTTTGGCCTGAGTTTAGGTGCACAATATCTATCCTCAGAACTAAGGCCACTTTTGGTATCCATCCTCAACTTAGGCTTTTTGAATCATTTAAGATGCGCAATGTTCAAGGAAGGACCAAGGCCAGTTTCAAGATTTTTCAACCAACAAGGCTAGGTTAATTAGGTGTTTACAAAGAATGGGTACATGTCAGGATCTAAGATCAAGGTATATAGTACAATTTTGTCTTGTTATTTAGGCTAAGTGGACTTTTAAGAAAAATGACTTAAGATCCTTTTCTAATCCAATTAATCTACGGTCTAACTTAGAGTAACAAGGCAACTTTTGAATTAGCACAGGACACTTGAATTTAGCAATTTAGGACCACACTCACATGGCACTGACTACATTATCAAGAAAAGACTCTCATATCATGATTTTAATCTCAATTTATCCCCACATATTAGAATAAGCATTGTCAACACACCTAAACGTTCATGGTTTCTAGCTAAATAAACAAATCAAAATTTTGGTGGGTATCATTTTTCAAACAAAACACAAAAACATGTTATATGCCACAGGCATTAGTAAGAATGGCAATGTGGCGGTGCTAGGCAAGTACGGGGCTAGTTTAAAGCTAATGCGGGGCGGGGCAAGTTGCGAGTTTAAAAAAGTAAATAGTAACTTGTAGAAAATTAAATATTTGTAATTAGTTAAAATAAAAGATATAAACTTTTTATATTAAACATTGACTTTAATTTTATCTAAAATTTAAATTCGAAATGTCCAGCAATTATTAGTTATTAAAGTGTTAATTAGAAACTTTTAATTAACAGTTACGAAACAATTATTGAAATGTCAACTAAACATAGTTAATTAGTGAAAAGTTTTTAAAAATATGAATTTTGACTTTTCATATTAAATTTAATTAAAAAATAAAAGAGCTTAAAAATTTAAGGGGGTGGGTCTATATG
>JAOTQJ010165374.1:11958-26672 GCA_025642045.1 Solanum sejunctum | reverse complement strand
TAGGTAGCAATAATAAGAACAAGTACACAACAAATCAGCGATATCAATGACACACATAAGGACTCAGGCCTCCAATTCACACTTCTTTTGAGAGATAGGTTCTTTGATATTGAGTTTATTAAGTTGTTTCAATATGTTTTCCTTTATTATTGTCATGCCAGAATGTGGCACCAGATCCAATATTTGTGTTGGAACGTGACACCTGATCCAATATTTGTGTCGAAATATGACACCCGGTCCAATATTTGTGTTAGAACATGACACCCAATTTGCTATTTGTGTTGGAATGTGATACCCGATCCAATATTTGTGTTTGGACGTGACACCCAATCCAGTATTTGTGTTAAAATGTGACACTCGATCCAATATTTGTGTCAGAGTGTGGCACCCAATCCAATATTTGTGTTAGAACGTGACACCCGATCCAATATTTGTATTCATTATTCTTTATCATTACTTCTCACTTCATTATCAATGTTTCATCAAGCCTTCTTCATTCAAGGCATCAGTTTGAGTGTTCCAGTTCAAGATTATATATGGATTTCATGGTCTTGGAATTGTAGACCAATCACAACAATATATCAGTCAACAAAATCACAATACTTAAGTATCGCTTAGAAATAAATAATCACTATTTCACATATAGCAGACTTTCATCATTAATTCACAAGTCAATTTATTAGTATAGGATAATTACCCAATTCAAAATATTTCAATCAAGGCCTACACAAATCATTCTCAACACCTCACACAAGAAGTACAAGATTCTATGTACTTAACAAAGGTTAAGAAATCCACTTGCCGTAGTTGAGTCACAGTCAACTTAACACTTTGGCCTTCCCTTTTTAAGTGGAATCCGTAGCACCACAATCTAGTCACATTATTACACCTCAATTTAACTTTAATCTATCAAGATAATTTTATCAATAATATTTTCATAATAAAGTATTTACAAGTACACAAAAATAACCTCGTTTATATAAAATATCTTATTATAAAAGGTTTTAGAAAATAGGAGCATCTTACAATAAAATTGTCGAAACTCCATGCAATAAATACCTCCCTAAAATAATATATATATATATATATATATATATATATACACACACTCTCGCACGATGGTTTCTCTTATTTTGTGCGGAGCTTGAATGAGCAAACTGCACTCTATTTAAAGAGGCAGAATGCACATCTTGCAATACAAAGAAGCATTAAATAAATGTTAGTACAATTGCTTTGTTAAGCATTAACAAATTGCCTATCCTAATGTTCCACCACTAGATTAAGTTTGTAAAAAAAATTACTAGTGCCTGCTTACTTTTGGTTTTCCATTACCATTTGTCTGAAAAGATCTGTTATATAATAATAATATAATAATAACCAAGTCCTTACAATTTGGTTATTCGACCAATGGCAGTTCATTTCTGCTCCATTTTGTTTCTAGTATTTTGATTTATCTTCTTCCTCCTCTTTCCTTTTGTAGTTTTGTTCTTTTCTTTTTTCTTATTTTTGACATTTCTCCAGCAGCTTTTTAGTTTTTTCACTATTTAAGACTTATTCGGCGCATTTTTCTCTGGCTTTAGGAATGCACACCATGTTTTCGTGGTACTCTCTCCATTCTAATATAATTGAATTATTGGAATATGACACTCATCATAAGGGAAAAATAAAGATATAAATAAGTCGTGTTTTTCATTTTTATCCTCTTTAAACTCCAAAATATTAGTAATAATGATTAATTATTAAGTCAACAATATATTAATTAATGAAGAGTACAGTTGAAAAACTTTTCCAACATCTATTTTGAATAGTGAACAATTTAATTATTCTTAACACTAAAAAATATTCCAACAATTCGATTATTTTGGAACATAGATAGTAATTTTTTCTTGCTTCTTCTCTTGAAATTCTAGGAGTCATCATAGGGTGTGACTTTGTTGAGGATATTTATTGCTGAGCAAAAAAGGTAATTCCAGCACCTTAATTTTAACATTGTTAAATTGTGAGTTGTTTTTTATGTCTGTGTTTCTCAGAATCGTAGGTGGTCCAGTTTATTACGTACGTGTAGTTGTGCTAAATAAGAATCATGATAGCATGTAAAATATGTAGGACCAAAAGGTTACCAATTGATTACTAGTAATTGCCAGTGTTCGATGTGTCTTTAAAAGATTCACATATTTATTGTTCTACATCTCAAAATTTGATTTGCTATATAGCATTCCCTATATTGAGAATTGTAGAGCTGGAGAATATAATTTAATGGTTTATGCAATGTTTCTGTACGCCTCATACACAATCAAATTCTTGGATTAACAACTAAGTTTGTCGCCTATGACTTACAATTGCATTAGTTGTGACACAACACATGTCAAGTGAAACTAAAATGAAAAGACGCTAGAAAACGAATCAGGTTTTTGCTTGACAACCTATAGTAAATACGAAAACTGATTCGACATCAAGAGTTATTATGGAAAACTTTTTTATCAAGGAAGAAACAACCACAACCTACACCATGTAGGATTTGAGCCAACTTCACTAACTTCAAAGAGCAACGTCAAGATTACAACTTAGTAATCACTTACTCTGCTCTCCAAGAAGCCAAATCTGCTTCTTGTTACAACTCTCTCCAAACACGTTCACACTTACAATAATTGTCTCTAAACAGTAATTCTAAGTAGAACACACAAAAGAGGATAAGGCTTTTCAGAAAGAAAATCTAAATCTAAATCTTCTTTCTTCCAAAGTGTTGATTGATGATTACTCCTTACCTTTGCCATTGGATCGCCGATGTTTGTTTGTCCCAAATACTGCTCTTCTAAGGTTTTGTTTATCTTTATATAGTTCTCCCTAGAAGAGTTACACTCAGACTTTTATTCTTGGCCAATGTCTTCATTTACCTTATTTAGGAGTCTATCGATGACACACAAGGTTTTCTTTTATTCTCTCTTTTCTTTGATTTTCCTTTTGACTATTTCTGCCTGATAAACCTTGTCTACTTTTTCTGATTCACTTTTTATCTGAGATGTCTTCATAGCTTTCTTTAGCCTCTCGTTCTACCTTCTGAACCTAGTTCACTTTTTTATTATCAGAACACCTAGCTTTTAACATATAAATAAATTTTGTATCTGGTTCATTTTGTCATTATCCAAACACCTCATAATTTTTAGCAAGCAAACATATTCCTCCTTTGTTATGATGAAAAATCCATATTGTTCCACATATCTTTTGAACCTATATTCACAAAGGTACACAACATCTTTTGAAATTACATTCGCAAATGTACACAACATATCTTCCCCTTTTTGACATCATAAAAAGAAAAACAGAACAAGGTTAACAACAAGTCAAAATCACACTCATCGCCTAAAAGGTAGCATACACATCACATAGAGAACCAAGACACAATCAACATGAGGATAATAGTCACCCTAACCAAATTGACAACAGAAATCTAAAGCATAAATAGCAATTCTTTCACATTCAAGCATGAACTGTAATTAAATCCCAAGAGGGGAGAGAGCACTAACAGTTTAATACTATCAGAAAAACATTTAAAAATCAATAATATTATCTATAATGGTCATAAGAGAACATTCTAGAATATAAAAATAGGAGAGTAGTAGAGAAAGGTCAAGGGATTAAGGAACTAAAGAGGATGAGGATGAGGATATGAGTTTCAATAGCTTATCTATATAATCAACTACAACTTGAGTCCATCAACTGCCCTTCAACAAATTCACTTTAGTATATAGCTAATCTTTCTAGTTCTTGGCATCCTAAGGATCTATCGTGAATTGAGAAACTAGTCCTATCACTTTGATAGTTGTAGGCCCGAACATCGGTGCTTCAACTGGCAGGCAGTCATGTTCAATTGATGTAGACTTACTGATCATGTCCTTTTTAGTGATTGGACATCCATCGTCCAAAGAAATAAGAAAAGTTTCAAAAATAATGGTAAATAGATTTTCATATGCCAGCTGGTGAGGAATAAGTAGTGGATACACTGCACTTGCTATGTGCTTGATTGTTAAGTGAGGTTTGTGACAGGGGTTCTAGTGAAGGACTTCGGCAAGGTAGTGAAGGTAGTCGCTCCCCTTGAGGAGATCCTATATAGGAAGTAATGGGTATCCCAATTTTTTAGGAGATATTTCTCAGGAGAGAAGTATATGTTACATATAAGAGATGGAAAAATGATGGAAATAAAGAAAATGTGTACAAAATAAACTTGAGAGTTTAAAGTAAAGGGTGCAAAAGGAGAATCAAGTTCTCTAATAGTATTACAATAATATTATAAGACACATAGATGTCGTGCATATGGAGTGACCTAGGGGTTGAGTGCATACCTGGAAATTAAGAACCCAGTCCTTGCATTTATCTAACTCTACGTAGTTCAGTTGTTAGACACTACGGATAACATCATCGGACCGTATGTGTGCAAACCTTTCTTGGTGGGTGCATATTGGCTTAAAAAGGTACAAAGATGAGTGAGTTTGAACCCAATTGCAATCCTTGTTCAAATTATACTTCCTAGTCTTTCTAAGGACTAAGAAATTAGTTTATTGTTGGTACATCAATCCAAGTACCAAGTGATTTCTCTTAAATAGTTCCCTTTCCAATCTCTTGATTAATATATCTATCACTCGATCCTTCGTTTTGCAGAATGCAATGATGATGTGACCATTATACATATTATCTCTTTACACTAACATATAGAAGTTGTTGTTTGATCCACAAGAGTTTAACACAACATGATACAACAACTATATACTCTACTTCAATGGTAGACAATGCAATAGAATTATGCTTGTGAGTATTCCATGAAATCAGACATGAATTAAGAAAATATGACATCCCCAGAGATACTTTTTTTATCTATAAGATATCTAGCATAATTTATGTCTGCAAATCCAGCAAGGTCAAAAGAATATCCTACTAGATACTAGAGAACCATGTTTATGGTTCCTTTGAGATAGCATAGGATTTTGACTAATTTCATAAGCGACTCCTCTGGACATGATTGAAAACATGCACACATCCCAATATTGAGCACTATATCAGGCCTAATTTAGTCCATAAAGAGCCTTGTCCAATTGATACACATAATCTAGATGATCATGATTCTCAAAAACCTATTGGTTCTTTGATGTACACTTCCTCTTGCAAGTGCCCATTTAGGAATGCATTTTCCATGTCCATCTGGTACAACTTAAATTTCATATGAGCAACCAAAGCTATTAGCATTATTCCATTCTCTTGATTGTAGCCTTGTACCATTTATTTGGCTTTGTTCATAGTGACAGCTCCTTGATCGTCAAGCTTATTCCTAAACACCCATTTGTCCTATTATAGTGCAATCAAGGGACTTAGAAACCAGATTCTACACCTTTCTTCGTTCAAATTGATTCAGTTTCTTACATACTCCATAGCTCCTAAGTATTTTAATTTTATAATTTTAACAAGTTCTTTAATTGATTTATGTTAATTCGTCTTGTAGCCAAATTAACCAATTAACTCATTCTGGCTACTTTTTGAATTCTAATTGACCACAAACTAGCTATATATCAGCCAACCAAACCAATAACAGCTTACCTATAATTCGAATAGGATGGAATTAACTCGAAAAATGGGTTTAACAGTAACCTGAGGTGCAAGAGAGTAGGAGAGTCCATCATGGACTCCGAAAGGGGCCACATGCAACAAAACAAGTAAAAATTCATAAATAATAACTCAAAACACTTAATATGAAGATATGTTGATATAGAGATATACATATATGCCTATTTTAAACATTACAAAAAGAAGGAAATGGCAGATTACTACCCATAGACACGTGAATAGTAGGCAATCAAAATAACTTCAATCACAATCATGTAAACTTAAAAACCCAAATATAAATAGGACAGTCCTAACCAAGATGATTTGAAGAAAAAGAGGTAAATTAGAACTAATCGGTTATTAGCAATCAACAAAAATACATTACTAATACAAAAGTAAATTGCAATGGAGCAAATAAAAGTGGAGACGATTGGTGTTTACTTGGTTCTTGAAGGTATTTCAAAACATCTCCCTATTATGTGTTTTTTAGGATAGCAAAGATTGAGATGATAAATCAAGGTATGCTTTGGATTTTGAAGCTTTGAAATGGACTTATGCGTCTTATTCGTTGTGTAAAAACTAGAACTACTGTCTCAAAGGGGTAGAATGCAAATGAGCCAACAAAGTTGGGAAAAAGATTATCAAAGAATAAGAAGGCGCAAGAACTAGCTTTATAACAGTTTCTCAAAAATGAAACTTCTCGAAATCTTTCATCTTGGACATCGATATATTTTCTTAATATTTGTTTAAGATTCTTTACCCTTGCATCTGGCTATGCTTTATTGTGTTTAGCTGATTACACTTTGTTGTTATTCTTATGGTTCCTCACATAAATGCTCCGTCGTACTTTATTCAAAGCATAGATAAGTAATGAAATTGATGTTCTACATCACTGTCATGTAAGTATGCTAATCCTATGTGTTATTGCATCAAGGACATAATAAGAATCTTATAATATAAGGAACCAAAATGTATTGGTATTTTTTTTAATGAACCTTGCGTGGAGGACACGAGTAACTATGACTTGTATTAAACTTTTCATTTATAGTTTAAGCTATGTTTCAAATTGGAACCCTTGTGTTGCTTCTTCTTCCATATTTTTCCCAAGCAAGTAAAATTCATTTTCATAAACCTTTGGGGCCTAAAGAAGGATTTGAAACTTTATCGTCCACAATGATTTTCATCACAAGTATTTGGGTTTTAAAATGAATAGATTTTACATGGACAAAAGAAGGCTGAAAATAACTTTAGAAGAGGTATTTATTTTCAATTTCCCAAGTCTGTGTAATATTATAACTAAGGTGATGGTACACGCATACGTTTTGTATGTAATACTATTTTATAATAAGAATTATAGAATTTCTAGAGGTTGTACATGAGGATTTAGTTAGAGGCATTAGCTAAAGAAGAAGATACATTTCTACGATTCAATAAGAGGGAGTTCTACCAGGTGAATCAAGCAGAAGATCAACATGTCTGTCTTAGCATAAATGAGAGCTAATTGGTAATTTCTACTTGCCAAGTCAAACTCTGATGACTTAAGCTCCTGCCATGTGCATTGCCTCACACTATCATATATTTTTCTTAGTATTTCTATTTGTTTTCTCTGTTTTTGTGCGTTTTCACTTTGTTTGCCTCTATCTAAAACTTGAAAGAGCTTGCTCCTTCCACTAATGGTAGGTAATAGCTCCTTTGAATTTCTCATAATTTGTCTTTAATCTCTTTCCTCCAGCTATGCTTCATGTTATATTTCAAATCGTCCTTTTTGGTTTTACTAATTGTTGTTAATTTTAATTTGTGATTAATATTTTAGTCATTCTATTTCGGGGATAAAACAATTGGTCTAGGCTCCCTTGCTTTTTTCAGATTTTCTACTTTGGAATTGGTTAATAACTATTTACTCTAAAATTTGAATCCTTTGAGCACGTGGTTGAGGCAAAAATATCTTTGTTAATATATAGCTTTGATAATAAAGAACAAGTCTGCGGTTAAAGTCTTTCCTCTTAATTGTGCAAAGTGAGGAAGACTAAATATATACTGAAGAGTTTTTATTGGTGCGATGTATGAAAAATAAGTTTCTATGAAACATAGCCTTAGAAAATGACACAAGAAGCCTGTAGCATTGGGACTACTATAATGACTGTATAAGAGTGTCTTCGACAGGAATTTTATGTGAACCTATTTGTTGATTGATGATGTGCTATCAAAATACAACACTTTTGATGCTTAAAACTTAATATTTTGTGTGTTCTTAATGCGATATTAGTTGTTTTTATGTGCTTTTGTGTTTATTTTGCAGGACTTCAGGGTTGACATTGATTTTGGGAAGATGATGCAGAAGTTGCTGATTTTAAGGATGTATGAGACCCCTTTACTGGTCGTAGAGCATTCTATAGGCCGTAAGGGAGGTTTTGTGACTACTCCAATGAGGGGTAGATTTCTGAAGTTGGTCTACGAACATACAGATAGGTTGTGAAACATTTTTACGAGTCTTAGATAGTGTCTCAAACCCTGAGGATCAGAGAAGAAGGACTTTCTGAAGTTTCATCAAACGAAACCCCTTACAGTCTGTAGAAACTTTTATCGGTCGTAAAGGCGTATCGTAGAAGTCAAGTCCAATTTTGCAGCAACGAAGCATGAAAGCCCAAATATGGGTCGTAAATCACTACATGGCCCGTAAAGCACCTCATGGAGTGTGCCAACCCAGTTATCCTATTTTGTTTAGGACTTATACTTTTAATATTATAAATAAGTTTTTAGGTTCTTGTTTCTTAGCGAGTTCGAACAATTAGCAAAAAAATAGTGAGATAGAGTAGAGAAAACATTGGAGAGTTTGGAAAAACACTTGTGCACTTTGATTTCATCTCGTAATCACAATCTTGTGATTCTCATTGAAGCTTGGATGTACTTGTACTTAATTCAATTGTATAAGTGCTCTATTATGTTATTAAAATTCATAAATCATGAGTAGCTAAATTCATAACTAGGGTTGTGAAAACCATAAAGAACTACCAGGTAAAATCGGATAATTCATAATTATTGAAAAGTATGTATGTATATATTAATTAACTCTCTTTGTTTTGCATGTTTTTTAGTGATGGCCAATATTAGAACCCACTTAGTGTTACTGACTGGACCAAGGTAGTAATGAATAGAAAAAGAGATTAATTATCAGGATTCGATTGATGTTTTCTCGTGTAATCAACCAAACTGTACCAAGGGGAGGTTGTACTGGGACAATAGGTAAGTATTAGTAATGTCACGCTGTGGAGACGGGATAAGTCACGTAGTGAATTTTGCCTCTCGTCTAGGCCAAAAGTTTGGTAAACTTAACTTACCCGGTGTGCTACACACTAGAAAAAAATAAGGTTATCTAGTGATACTAAGGGAATCATAGGGAACATAATACCCTAGTTTTTCTCCATATTATTTAAACTCCCGTATTAGTTAGGATTATTTTTATTTTTCATTAACCCCCCATCCTCTTTCGGGAGATAAGTTGGTTACCAAATCAAATTGCATAATTAAATTCTTCTAAGTCTACAGTATTCCCTTGGGTTCGACACTAACCTTAACTAGGTTCTATTTCCTAATAACAGCCGCTTTATCCTCAAAAAGGAGGTATAGATAGGGCGACATGAAGACTTTGGCATTGTTTCCAGGGAATACAGCTAGACCTTTTTAATTCAAATAATTTGGAAATCAACCTTTATTTCCCTCATTTTGCATTTCATGTTATTCTTGTTTCTTTTCAAGGTGTAAGTGTAGTGTATGCCCAAAGAGCGAAGTCGAGGAAGAACCTTAACTTCGTTTGACATAGAGATCCAGAGAACATTGAGAAGAATGGCCCGAGATAACACCAACAACGCTGCCAACACAGCTTTAAATAGAAACTAGATGAGAATGCTGACAATTAAAATGTACCTACTCTCTAGGATATTGCTCCATAGCTATAGGACTTCAATGCCAAAGCTTATTAGTGAAATCAATACCGAAGCTATTGTGTTGCCACTACTACTAGTTGATTAAAGTTTATGGTTTCGAGTGGATTGCTTTATAAGTTGCAGAACCATGGGTTGTTCATGGGTCTACCGTCAAAGGATCCTCACAGCTATCTACATAACATTTCATTTATCTGCAAGAGTGTGATGGGAACACAAAATTTGTCTATGGATATGTGGAACTTCGTATCTTCCAATTATCTTTAACAAGCAATGTAACACTATGGCTATATGAGCTTCTACAGAGTTCGATCACCAATTGGGTTAAATTGCTGAAGGCCTTTGTGGAGAGGTAGTTCTCGAGGTTGAAGAAGCTCAAGTTAAAAGATCAAATTAACAACTTTGAGAAACTTCCTGGTTACTCAATCAGCACTACATAGGAATTATTTACTAAGTGCTTGAGGAGTGTCCTAGACCACAAAATTGTTAATGGTGCCTTGGTGAAGATCTTCTACTATGCCTTTTATGAAAATAATCAAGCCTATGCTGAAAACATTATGGGCGCATGTTCTTAGATCAGGCATTTGCAAGAATTGCTGAAAGGATGGACAGAATAATCAAGATGAATCATGCATGGGTCAAAGAGATAGAGCATTTACTAAAAGTTAGTGCATTGTCAATATTACTTTATAGCATGTTAAGATAAATAAAGAAATTATGCAAGAGATTGACCGAATCCATAGAAGTATGAAGGTGATGATGAAGCAGAATCAGGAGCGAGTCAATGCAGTTGTTCATCAGCCTCCACACATAACCATGTATGATGATCCCTACTATGAGGAGGACATTTGTTTTGTTGCTGATCATATAGGCCATTTTCGGACCAACGCCCAGGGGTCCAATTAGGACTCTTAGCGCCAAGGTCATGGAAACCAAGGTCAGAACTTCAATGACAATGGAGCTTTCAAAGACAACCGTAGAGGTTACTATGACCAGAGTAAGGACCAAGATAGATAAAACTACAAGTCATGAATAGGCTCATAAATCTTAGGTAAGTTTTCTGAATTTTTGACTAGAATTGAGGTCTCTACGACCAACTCTATGAGTTATACTTTATTGTATTACTTTTGGACGTTCTACAAAACTATAATTCACAAGCTATACAACACTCTACGACCCACAATCGAGGTTTCGTAGAGTCTAGGCCCATTAGTTGTTAACTAACCTGATAAACCTATAAATATTGGGGTCAAATTATTTTGACCCCTTTGAGCCCTAATACAAAAAATACCTGGTCAACCCCCACTCCTAAACTCTATGATCACCGACGGCAACACCTTCACCACTTTCTGGCAAGATTTTCCAATAGCCTAGAGATTCTAGTGCCTCATCACCTCCTTCAATTTCTATAATCTAATCACATAATTTGATAAATTTTTTTGGTCCTTCCAATACCAATAATTTACCAATTGTTGTAGGGTTAAGTTGGAAAACTTTATCTGGTATGGTTATATTAGACACAAACCCATGTATGTATAATCTCATATTTGATAATTGAATCATGATTGCCCATGTTCGAATATGTGTTTTGGACCGTAAGTTTGTGTATTTGCCTTGTTGGGTGTTTGAATGATATGTTGACACCCTTGTAATCACTCACCATTTGAAATGAGTTGATTATGTTTGCATTATTTGGTATGTGATAGCATTGGTTGATGTTTGTATTGTTATCTGTTCAAAATGGGGTCGACAGGGTAGGGAAAGCATGCTTAATAATTTTTAATGGGGTATATATATGAATCATCATGTTAGGGTGCTGGTTGTTGTGTTGAAAATCATGCAGTGTGTGCGTATTGCTTCGATGTTGTTAGAATAGGATGAAAAAGTCATATGGGGGTAGTGCTGATTTACTTAGAAACTTAAGAGACTGATTTATTTGGTCTACGAGTGACTTTTATAGCCTATGTAACATTCCATGAGTCATTATTGCCCCTCGTACAAGATTCCAAAATCTTGAAGTTTTGGAGTACAAATCAGACAAGATCTCCTATAAGTCATCGAATATTTTATGGCTTGTAAAAAGGTCTCGTGGATCCCTTCCTGGAATAAATTCAGACACTGGAGTCCTCTATGACTTGTAGAACCTTCGTCGAGTCATACCTGGTGTCATAGATGTCATTCTAGTAAACACAAATTTGCGAACACTATTTTACGAGAGCCTTCTATGGCTTATAGTTTCCACTACGACCTGTAGAGGTGCTTTTGTAGACCCTTTTGCAACTAAGTCTTATATGTTTTTGCATTTTATTTTTTTGAAGTGTGGGGCTAACCTAGGTGCATCAATGTCTTTGTTTTAGGTACCATGGACCTGAAAACAAGACATGAGGAAATCAAGGCCATGTAAAGGAGGCTCAGAGATGAGCCCTTGAGGGATGAGTAGACCCCCACACCGAGTGGATCGCTAGAGGAGCTCAGCGTCCGGCCTAACCCAGAAACTAACAGGCCATAGACGAGGGATGCTAATAGAGCTGTCCAGACCCAAGCTCTTGTAGTTCGTGATCCCCAATCTAATAAGGGAGATCACAACAAGAGCAACTCCATTTAGATGACTCTGTCCAAAGAGGAGTCCAACTCAGAGTTAGGCTCCAGCGATAAGTCAGAGACAAAGTCTTCTGCGGCACCTCAAGCATCACCATCTCCACAAGACGCTCTCACTGGTCGGTGGTGTCTCAAGGGTATGCAAGACATTTATGAAGAGTAAATGTAGACTACAGATCGACTAAAGCTAAACCACTCCATTTATGAGTAGCCTCAAGTCATATCAGTCGGATTAGACAGTGTCCATGGTCTCTAGGATACTATAACCAGATATGGGCTCCAGTGGCTGAGCGAATCACTTGGCAGGTACTCCTTGACCATGGTAAGAGAGTTATATGCATCATATGCAGCCACTATCTAGAGCACTCTTCCCAAGGGGAAGAAGCCCCTAACTCAGCCCAGACTGACATAGACAAAAGTAAGGGGCTGACTGGTGGATATCTCGGATCACTATCTACCATATTTTATTTTGATCAAAGTTGCCTGCCCTCAGATCCGTAGCTGAGTTCAACCACAGAGTGGGGTAGATGAAGGACTTGATAGTGATGAGAGATGCAAATCCCAAAGTCGACTTAATGAGGTGAGTGGCCTGTTTGATTGTTGTGTAGGGTTCGAAACCTGCATGGGTAGCCACCTATTCAAACTTATTATCAAGGGTTCTGTCAGTTTCCCTACCAAATTTTCATGGGCAATTGTCCGATCACGCATCCAACCGACACTTGTAAATAATACTTTGACGCAAGAGTGTGCAGTACTAGTTTCTAGCATCTTGGCTAGCTACAAGATAGATTAGGCCTACCTCATTGTCAAATAGATCCACAAGGTCATCCTGAAGAGTTCTACCTCCATCCTCTTCCCATGCTTAGTCTACAGAATCTACCTAGAGTTAGAGGTGGAGAGTCTACACCAGCTGGACTCGCTAATTGAGGTCTACCACACCTTGGATGCTAGCTTGATAAAGGCTAAGAAGAACTCAATAGCACTATGGTGAGCATCGCACCAGCCAGCTTCTATGCCAGAGATATTTACCCCAATACCACTACTTGAGATTCCACCCACCACTATCACTACCGCTACCATAGAGGAGAGTCCCCCACAAATAAAGGCAGATAAGGAAAGGGAGACATTACCTCCTTTTCTATACCATAAGCCAATTTACCACAGATTTCACCAGCGGCCATGGTCTACATATCCATAGTATCTATTCAGGCCATGGCATAGTGATTATCATATGCTGAGTCCTAGTTGGGTCAATTGTTTCAGCAGACTTAGCCTTAGGTCCACCAAGCCATCACAGAGTTAGAGGGTCACATGCAGGTAGTCACGGTCGCTGTTATTCAAGATTATCTTTCCACCATAGATGCCCGTATTTATGCCTTCGAGGAGAGGGTCCAGTAGAGGTTGAGGATGACCTAGCCCATAGATTTAACAATCCTACAAATAGAGATCTATCGACTTCAGGCCAATATAATAGCAGCACGAGTAGCACCGATGACACTACCAAAAACTATACTCCTAGTGCCGGTGGTGAATCTATTTGCTCCTGAGGAGCAAACATGGCATTCCAATGGGAAGAGGCCCCATATAGATGATGTTCCAGATGTCGTACGAGTACATGCGAGGCTAACATAAGAGGAAGAGCTTGAGCTTGTCTTAAAGGAGTCGAGATAGAAGGAAGACAGATGACAAGCTCATGAGATAGAGCAGGTAAGGGTACTGGCCCCCTCCAGACTTGGTGCTACTATTGAGTAGGCCAACACGCAGGTTTAGGGTGGTCAGGCTCAGCTACACATTAGCGCTTAGGTGCCCAGGTATGTTTATTTGACCCTTATACTTCATTTTATTTTGATTGTGTGCATTGAGGGCAATGTACCTCCTTTTCGATGGGGTGTGGGTAGTTATGAGCCTCGGTGAAGTCTAAGTAACCTTGGTCCATAACTACCCTAATTTTTTATCTTAGGAATTTTCTTGCCTATTTAATCAGTATGTTTAGTATGTTTAGGTAGTATTTTTAGCATACAATACTAATATTTGTGACATATGTATGTATGCTTTGAGTGTTTTTGTAAAGAAATGATACCTAGTAAATTTTTAGTTAGTTAGTCTAAATAACAACCATGCATGTTTAAATATATTGACAGTGCTTGTCATAATAAGTGAGGATAAATTGAGATAAAAAGCATGATCTGAGAGTCTTTTATTGATAATGTAATCGGTACCATGTAAGTGTGAGTTTAATTTGCTAAATTCATGTGTTGTGTTTCAATTTAGAACTTCCTTTGTTACTCTAAGTTAGACTGTAGATTGGTTTGATTAGGAAAGGATCTTAGGACATTATTCCTAAAAGCCCGCATAGCCTAAATGACCAACCAAATTTGTAGAATACCCCTTGATCCTAATGTTTGAGCCTAACATATATCTATTCTTTGTAAATATCTAAGTGACCTAGCCTTATTAGTTATAAGATCGTGAAATCGGCCCTAGTATTTCCTTGAATATTATGCACCTTGATTGAGGCAAAAAATACTAATATGCACCTGGTTTTGAAGTTGGATAATATGCACCTCAACTTAGGTCAAAAGC